>CAUHTR010007890.1:8329-123500 GCA_959609185.1 Schmidtea polychroa
AATTATTTGCATAAATTTTTCGATTCTGAAATAGTAAAAAATTTTCCAGAAAATTTCGTACAGCTGCATTTTTTAAATCTGGAGACATATTATAAATATTGTTTTAATTACTAACTGTATATAAATAAAAGATTTAAAATGAAATTAATTAATGTTAAAATACTTTTTGACTGCGGCCTCATTTGGAGGCGACAAATTTCAATGTGGCCTACGGAAATAAAAAGGTTCCCTACCCCTGGTTTAACCAGTTACATTAGCATGTAATATTGTAGGTAATTTGAGTCAATAAATTCTTAATGTTGTGTTTTATAATAATTTAAGTGTTGAAGTTAAAAATGTAATTTAATGCGAAAAAGGTCAAACTAATTAAAATTTACCTACTTTCACGGCACACTGGACTTGATACGGTAGGCCCTATTGTTATGTTTGGTCATCGCTACGACAAAGGGCACAATAACGCTGAACCTAATTATTTAATTATCCATCTACCTTATAGAAATACGTCACTGTAGAATGTATTTATCTCACGAACTCCATCGCAGAACCACGAAGGCGGTAAGACCTCTGGCGACCAAAAAACATTATGACATAAACTTCAAATACATGCCAGGTTGTGAACCTGCTTTCTCAATGTGGACCCGACAAAGAATGTGATTTTATTAGATCCTGGAATTGCTGAGGCCGTGTGTAAAAACGTACACTGCGCACCCAGTTATCCCAATAAGATGGTGAGTTACAGGTAGTCAAACATCTTACCCTTTCGTGCTGTTTCCAGCGTAACCCAGAATACAATGATGATCCTACCAATCGATACCCGATGAGTAATCATCGTTGGTAATGTATCAACTGGGTGAGTACTCGCAAAAAGTGAGCGCACTACTTGCACTATAATTGTCGGGTACTCTTTGGGTCCACAGACTATCGATAGAAGATGTACGTCCGATTTACTCTGGTCCCTTGACTCTATTATTTTCCAAAATTTCATAGCTCTTCCACTCGATCTCATCAAACTAACATGCATCATATTAACGTCAAAGTACTACAATTTTATTTATTATTAATCACGTCGTTCATTTATTGTTTACAGAGTAATTTGAATTGCGATGATCCTGATTCGACCGAAGGTCCTTGCTGAGCCAACCGCTGTCGTTTTAACCGCTCTCTTCCGTCTCGCCCTAGCCGTTTGCGTTTGGGCTTGGTGATTTTGGCGTAGTGAATTTCGGCCAGCTCCGTACACATTGGTCGGATGGCTGCCGTGACATGATCGTCTATCGTTTTCTGATTCATGCGTGTTTCCATTGCTCGCATTTGTATTTTTAGCGCGCGGATTTCGGTTTTGTCCTGAGCGCTTTGGAGTTGTAGTTGCTCGATTTGCTTCATGCGCTTGTGCATGACTTCGGGACGAAACCAGATCCGTTCCATCTCTCGGTATCGCTCTTTGAACTTAGCGATACTGATTTGAAGACTCTTGACTTGTCGTTGGACGTGTTCTCTGTCTTTCCTGAGGTTTTATAATAATAATGATATTATTATTATATATTATTATTGATTTTCACTAACTTTACTCCAAACTCTTTCATTGTATCAATGCCCACTATGAATTCGGGTTTGATCTCTTTTACCACTACTACTGTGATTATTTTGGTATTCTGATTCCATGTGGCCGGTATAGTCATGTATCCCATTGCTTCTTCACCTCCAGTTGAAAAAACTCCGCACAATAATATCATACTAAGTTTAAGTTCTGGTTTGCCTATTTTCTCCCACAAATTCTTGCTCATGACTGTTACTGATGCTCCAGAATCCCATAACATCTCTGTTTCGGCATTATTCAACATTATTTTACTCCAATTTCTTCCATCTTTCGTCTGGTACATCTCTTCTTCTGTCTCGTCTCTTCGTCGTTCATTTCCTATTTCACAATTTATTGTCTTGACTCCACCGACGAAATGAAACCAATGGAGTCGCTGATGTTCTTTCCGTCTTCTCTCAATATAGTATATTTCTCAGGGGCACGGTATCTATCTTCCATATTGCTGTGATCCATTCTGAAATCCTGGCTGTTCTCGGTGTAATCTCTTGTTTCAGATTTTGAATCTTTTTCTTCTATGCAAGCTATTCTTTGATATCGGTGTGGAGCATCTTTCCGTAACGAAAATCAATCTCGGAACCCGTGTCCTTCCTTGCCATATACCAGGCATTTATTTCCCAGTGGACACTCATACTTTCTATGTCCCCTTTGCGCCACAGCAAAAACAATCACCTGCCGTACATTTTGGGATCGATGCTTGTGCTAGTCCCCTACTTTCGTTGTACAGCTTCCTTGCAATATTCTTCATGGATATTGCTGGCAGCTTCCTTTCTGAGCTATTCGGGATTCTCGCATTTCTCAAGAATTGTTCTCTTGGAGATTGTTCTCGACGACCATGGTTATTTCCTTCGTATTGTATTGGTCCGCGTATAAGATGTTCGTCTCTTCTTGATCTGTGGTGACTAAATGGGTCTTCTGATAGTCTTCTTTGTGATGATGTAGGCATGGGATCTTGGGTATTCTTTTGAATTCTCATCTTCCCTCGCTCAGTCACGCTAGCGTATGTTCTTTGACCGATTGCTTTAATAAATTCTGTTTTATGGTTTCCATTTTTGTTACTTTCAAAATTTTTCGCCAATGATCTCGTTTCTTCAATTTTTGTTTCTGGTTTCGTCAATAGTATCTCCCTCAGTCTCGCATCGCGTGCTTTATTTGCGATGAGATCTTGAACAATATTTTCTTCTGATCGTCCTGAATTTACAACTTCAGCTAAAGCTTTTCTTAGCCGTATCTCAAAAGCTGCAAACCTTTCATCATCTTCCTGTTCCATAGCTGCCAATTCTCTGATTTTGTCAGTTATTGATTTTGTAATTGTGAATTTATTTAAAAACCACGCTTTGCTTTTACATCTGTTGTTTCTGTTTCTCTGACGTTTCCCCACAATGTCTTTGCTTCTGCCACTAATAACACATCGAAAGTGCTTGTCAATCGTTGCCCATTTGTCAGCAACCCTTCTTCTATGTCCCTGATCCATTCTTCGGCTTCTTTTAAACCTCGCCTGATGTTCAGTATGAGCATGTCTTGGCATGATTTCGGTAGCCATTTCATTAGCGATTTTGTCGATTTCGAAATGGCGTTGATATTTTGATTTTCGGCGTGGTCGCCAGTTAAATCCATCTTTAAATTTCATAGAAAAATCTTGAAACTAACAATATATATTTAATCAAAGAATTTATAAATAACAAGTTTTAATTAATTCACAAAAACCGCCAATTCCAAATTATTTAAACAAAAGATATCTAACTATAGCCATTTCTACTAGGTTTATAATTTATGAATAATCTATATAAGTATCCGATTCTAGGTATCGACAATTTATAATTTATAAAATATTTACTATATAAATTTTGAATATGGATTTGATTGATTTCATTATTAGTAAATTAGCTTTAATCAACTAAATTAACTGTGGATTCCTGAGTTACGCATACGCATTTCGAAATGTTCCAAACTATAGTTGTTGTCCTTTTACGCGATTTTTCGCTTATGAAATTTAGTAGTCTTGTGGTAATTCATTTATTATTTTCGAATATTGAAATTATCATTGTAGTAACTGTTGACTCATTCCATCTTCTCCAAATCTCAAATTTCCATTTCGGAATGCATAGGCGCAATGGGAAATTCCGTACATAAATTGATATATTTTGTAATTTAGACCTAGCCGACAACAATTTTTGTTCAATATTGTGATTAATTTGAGTCTGGAGCTTTACTCCGTTTATTATATCCTAGGATAATATGTTAATGTGGATTCTTAGTGTAGACATTATATGTAGGATATGCATGTAAACAAGTCGATTAAAGAAAGTTGCTTGCTTTCGTGGCCGCACTGTGCTCACTACGACAAGCCCTAATGTTTGTGTAAATAGGTAATGTACTACCGTAATATAATAACGATAACGAGTTTTAAAAACTCCGCCGTACCAGAGGTAATTTATCGACGAACCCAGTGGCATATACCACTGAGTCGGTACGACTTCCAACGACCCCGCAACATATAGTATTGATAAACTCGTGCCAGGCAGTAGCCTGTATACGTCAAGGCTGTGTGCTCAGTGACGTTAAATTTAATAGATTAGATGCAAGATGGATCACAATCGAAGAATACTCAATTCGGTTTTGACCCCTTTTACATACTAGATAGGAGTAAGATACGAAAAAATTAAAATTTGTCTTCAAAATTTGAATTATTAGGCGTGATATAAACATATAATAACAAACAAAATAACGTTCTTATCGTTGCTTTCCAAATCAGTTTTGCAAAATAGTGACAAAAAATCTTTTGGCATAAAGAGTGTTTTTGTGACTAAAATGTGTCTTTATTCTAGAATTTTCTATTTTCTACTTTTGATGATACAAAAAAAAACTACAATACCCACAAATAAGTACGAAGTCAGTAAAATCACCAATTCCATATTATCATAATAATCCGCTAAATACACTTACGAACAGACTTAGACTAAGTTCACCCTCTCTTAAAACTTACCAGCTCCAGAACTATCACCTACATGCAGGCCACACTCTTCTTTTTTGTAATTTTTCTTCCAAACTTTGGGCGGTAAATGCGTCGATCAGAAAAACCCCAATGATTTTACATTCTCAGGGGAGTATATTTTCACTATACAGATTCACCCACCGTTAAAATAATTTGAGATGGGTAATTCTTCTCTATAGTCTTTTAAATATTTCGATAGGTATTCGACGTATGATTGTTGATAACTGTAATTTCTTTGATTGTCATTAAACTTTATAAAATTTCTTGCGAATTATATTTTACTAAATCCATAAACTTAATGTATTTGTTTTCTTAAATTTCCTATTGTAAGAGTAACATTTGATTGCAATCAGTAGAATTATTGAAAGACGTACTTGTTAATTAATTGCCCCCCACACAAATTTGGGACAAAGTTGTCCCACCCTCTCACAATCATTGATCTAGTACAGGCATGCTCAACTTTTATTGATCTGAGGGCCGGTTATTAATTTTGGGATGTTGTCAAGGGCCGGAACAAACTTAAGGATAGTTACAATAAAATTTACATCAGTCAGCCTGCACGTGTTTTTGATTTCATTTTTGAAAAAAACTGTTCGCATATATAGGTGCTAGGAAAAAGTGATACCATTTTAAGCGCATGAAATCGAATTGATGGAAATGTTGCAGGGGAAACATAAAGTTTGTACAATTGAATCAAAGATATTTCGTGATGTTTTCTTTGCAGGTCACTGTTGCACTGAAGTTCAATCAGTTCCATTTGAACTGAGTCTGGTGCAGCCTCTGCATTAAAATTGAATGGATCTGAAAATAATTTGAAATCATGTTCATGAGCTGTGAAATCTGAAAATCTTGTGCTGAACGCTGTTCTCAGAATTGAAATTTGTTCAGTATACTTCTTAATTTTCTCCAAATCTTCATTAGTCTTTGCATCCAGTCAGACTTGGAAAATGCACTGTGTCACCTTTCGAAAACTGAAATTCCCATAGTTTGAGTTTGGCTTGAAATGCTTTCACATGATCATAAAGATTGTTTAATAGTTGATCTTTACCTTGTAAATGCTGTATTAAGATTATTCAGATGAGTTGTGATGTCAACCAAAAAAGCTAAATCTAAAATCCAACTGGCATCCAATAACTCCGGAACAAACCTTTCCTTCATTTCCATGAAAACCAAAATTTCTTGACGAAGATTGTAGAATCGCTGCAAAACCTTTCCTCTACTGAGCCAGTGAACCTCACTGTAGTAAATGACATCACAGTATTCTACCTCAAGGTCTGCAAGAAATTATTTAAATTGCCTGTGATTTAATCCACGTGCTCCGATAAAATTGACAGTTTTAACAACAACTGACATCACATGATCCATCTTCAACTGCTTCGCACATAAATTTTCCTGGTGTATAATGCAGTGTGATGCAATAAGTTATGTATTATTTTGGGATTTGTTGAGCTCTGTCTGGAACAAACCAATAAGCCCATTCTTTTCCCCACCCATTGCAGGAGCTCCATCTGTTGTAATCCCAATTAGTTTTAAAAGACCAAGATTATTTTCTTGCAAAGCGTCTTTAACTTCATCAAAAATATCTTTTCCAGTTGTTGTCCCCTTCATACTAGCTAATTTTAGCAATTCTTCTGTAATGTTGAAATCACTATCAACTCCACGAACAAAAATAGCTAATTGTGCAGTGTCTGTCATGTCAGTGCTTTCATCCAAACAAATTGAATATGCATCGAAGTTCTCTGCTTTTTCTTTCAACACAGCTTCGATGTTATCCGCCATATCATCTATTCATCTTGTCACTGTCATTCGAGACAGACTGATGCTTGAGAAAAGTTGTTTCTTTTCTGGGCAAAGACAACCAACAGCTGCATCAATGCATTCTTTAATAAATTCGTCATCAGAAAATGGTTTCAGTATTTTAGCAATGATCTCGCTTATTTCAAAACTCGCCTTGGTTACACATTACACATCTTTATTCACTTTTGTAAATAATGTTTGCGGTCTTGAGAGTGCTGCCGCGAGGTTCTGAATTTTATCCTTTCTCAGCTGGCCATTAAGCTCGTCAAATCTTTCTGCATGCTGAGTCTGGTAATGCCGCTTTACATTAAATTCTTTTCTAACAGCAACAGTTTGTTGACAGATTAAGCAAACTAACATATTCTTAGATTCAACAACAAATATTCTGGAGTCCACCGTTCATTAAATAAACGGCATTCACTGTCAACTTTCCTCTTTTTTATTGAGTTCATTCTTAGTGGTTGTATATTTTATTAATTAATAATGAATACTTGATAACAATAGTACAATGTAATTTAATTTTTAATCAAGATAGAACAAGATTTTTAACAACAAAGCCAATACTTCATACAAAAATAATCAGACAA
Organism: Schmidtea polychroa; assembly: GCA_959609185.1. Classification (NCBI taxonomy): domain Eukaryota; kingdom Metazoa; phylum Platyhelminthes; order Tricladida; family Dugesiidae; genus Schmidtea; species Schmidtea polychroa. Next base: position 15,300 of record CAUHTR010007890.1, read on the forward strand.
GAAACATTGATTGGCTGCTTGCATACAGTTACAGAAAACTAACATGACATTGTGGCTCATATTAATCACTAATTTTCTTCCAGCCTTTTTCTAATATGATATTTTTATCGCTAGAAATGTTGTCATCATCAAATTTGGTTATTTCCCGGGAATTGCAGAGTAGAGGAATTTTTTATTAAAGGTCCACCGAAATTTACATCAGCCCACGAAAGTCTACGGAGTTACTTTTTCGAATTTTCTTGTTATGTTTCCATTTCGAGATACCATGGCAAATATCGGGTCACCTCATAAAATCGACTTCTAGTACATCGATTTTTAAAACATCGAGTGTGAAAAGATCTACTTTTAGCCTTAAAACATCTACTGTCAAAAACATCAACTGTCAATAACATCTAGTAATAAAAGGCAAGAACATCTATCGCCTAAAACATCGAGTTTAAAAAACCTTTTTTAATTAAATGCTCTCATCATTTTTTTTAATTTTAATAGTTTTTTTTAATTTGTTTAATTTTGAAACCATCTCTTTTCGTTATATTTTCATCAATTTAATTAATTCAACAAATTTTAATACTCCTCTGTTGTATTTTAAAGTACCGTTCGTGTGTACTTTTCTTCTTAAAAAAAAGACTTTTACACGAATCGTGCGGGCGTGGTGTGTGTGTTGAGTACGACTAGTCCCCATGTGACCTGTACTTCTCGGGGGTCAAAATACTTTGTCGGATAAACTCAGATAAAATGTAAATGTTTATATCATAGCTTCCCAACCAGTGTGCCGCGAAACATTTTCGTTATATTTTCATCAATTTAATTAATTCAACAAATTTTAATATCAGATGAAAGTTTAATTAACCTCAATTAATTTAATTTTAATTTGTAGATGTTTTAAAACTCGATGTTTTAGAAGTTTTAAAAGTAGTTTTTATTGACAATCGATGTATTTGTTGTTGATGTTTTGGACTCGATGTTTTAGACAGTAGATGTTTTCGCCAATAGATGAATTAGAAGTTGATTATTTTGTTGTTGATTATCTAGAAGTCGATGTTTTGGGGGCGCGCCGGCAAATATACTCAACAAATTGAAACCCTGTTTTGACTTCTCCAACATGAATGTCCAGATGGCGCGCGTATTCGAGAAAAATCGACTTCTCCGCGCGAAAATAGATCATCAGGAGGGCACATGGTTCTCGCCCATCCAGATGAAGGAGAAAATCCAATAACTCCATAGACAGTCTCATAATGGAAAATTGAGCACAAAGGGCACTGGCACAGGAGCAATCACTGCCCTTGTATCAGGTATATACGGCCATAGAGCTAGCCTCCCGAGTATCGGTATACACGGTTGTTATCGCCGACACAGTCATACCAGTTCATCAACTTCTGTCGGTATTTCTTATTCCGCCCACATGCGCCGGCGGTTCGTCATCCATTTTATCAGTAAATTCCCAACCGACTTCGGTTATTGCTAATCTACCCGCAACCACAACAGCAGTGGACCTCAGCACACCTACTCCCATGCAGACAATTGTAAAGCCGAAAAGAAGAAACCTTTCAAAGATGTAGTGCAACGCCAAGAAAAGGGTGAGAAAAGCAGTAGCGCTGGGTCAGCTTCGTGAAACAGTCAATCCTCCAGAGCTGACAATTGAAATGCCCGAAGAGGTATATTTACTACCAGACGACGAAAATGAATTCAAGCGGGATACTCTACTCACCGACATTGAGAGAAATGGCCGATGAAGCCTGGCTCATTAATGACAAGCTGTAGTGATTAATCAAGCTGAACTTTGAACATAATATCTTGTGTAATCTCATCTATCTGATATTTTAATAATGAATTTCTTATACTGTACCTTTCGTTTTGTTTTGTTGTAAATTACAACTTGTAATGTAGGGTTATTTTTACAACTCAAGGGTGCAGAGAAGAGATTAACACAACCGATAGAGTCGAAAATCTTAAAGTAGAAGGACTTCACGATGGAAAGCTACTTGCAGACGTAAGTCCTTCTAACAGCAGTGAAGAACTCGCCCGAAACATAAAGGGGAGTAGTTATAAGATGGTATCTCACCTGCCATTTATTTTTCACCGACGGTCGTCATGGACACATTGATCACAGGCTGTTCAAGTCATTGGGTATTCAGACACTGAGGAATGCCCTAACGCTCCGATGTCTACTTGTGGAAAGCTTCCGCATCTCCGTGACATGCTTGCGAAAGTTAAGACGAGTAACCGCGAAACGTTAATGGGCATGATTTAAATTAGATATGAAGAACGAAAATTGTGTCAAGCTTTCTGAATTGTTCGTAATCTCCAGGGTTTTATGACACAACACTAAGGCCTCGTTACACTGGTGTCTGTGAGCGATGTGCGCTAACAAATATTATTTAAAAAACAACTTATAGAGTCCCGTCGACCTATATATGAAAATTCTACATTAAAACATATGACACAACTTATGACAAAACCAAAAGGTACGTTAATTCGTATAAATTTCCGCCGAAACGTCAACACTTTAATCGTCAAAATTTTTATTAATTTATATTTAATAATAAATGTGCTGGATTCCAGTTGTTTCTGTCATAAGCATATCTTTCATGCTAGTAAAGAACTGAGTATACAAATCACGAATATATTTCGCTACCATTAATTTATGTCGAGAGTTTAAGTCATTCTGTATTTTATTCTCTTGCCACCCATACCCACTGGACATTATGGGGACAAGCTTTTAGTTTCCTGTTTAGAAAATTAGTCAAGTTTTAATGTAGAATTTTCATATATAGGTCGACGGGACTCTATAAGTCGTTTTTTAAATAAAATTTGCTGGCTCACATCGCCCACAGACACCAGTGTAACGAGGCCTTAGTGTTGTGTCATAAAACCTTGGAAATTATGAACAATTCAAAAAGCTTGACGCAATTTCCGTTCTTCGTATCTAATTTAAATCATGCTCATTAACGTTTCGCGGTTACTCGTCTTACCTTTCGCAAGCATGTCACAAAGATGCGGGGGCTTTCATCAAGTAGACATCGGAGCGTTAGGGCATTCCTCCTTTCTGTTAAGTTTTCAAATAAATAAATATTAAAGTCGGTGTTTCTGGCTCCACATGTTCTGTAAAAACAATTAGACATTTATTACTCAATGTATATTTGTATTTAAATTCGTATAATCTATACTTTACAAAACTCTGAATATCGAAATAAAATACCTATTTTGACTATACAATAAGCCTCACTGTGAGCATTTTGGTTCTGCAACAATATTCACCTCTTTTATTTACTCCTTTGACTTAATTTGAATACATCGGTTACGTGTATTCCATTTTTAAAATATTTTATAATTGCCAATGGTGAAGTGCTGGCAAAAATTAGGAGATCAGTGATTATTGATGAATATTATGTGTTAACATCTTTTGTACCATGCGATGCATGAAAATTAGACATCAGTGTACATGAGATGTGTGGGTTAAGTCAACAGGTTCAACAATCACAGAATTGCTTACAGATTGTGAAATTATTCTGTAGTCAGTGTCACACTAACTACAATAATATATTTCCTGTAAACATTTCTCTTCTCCTGTTCCATTCTACAGCCCAGGCGCATCAGTTGGCATGCAATAGTGAAACCTCAGAAAAAATCAAAGTTTTGTAATTATAATCTTTTTAATTATATCTTTTTTCTTAAATTAACTACTTAACAGTTTAAGAACTTCGCGGTTATTTTTGTGAAACTCTGGAATTCGGAATTAGTACATAATTTTTCATCTGGGTATTGGGAAGGGATTGGAAGCGATTAAGAAATTTAAATCTAAGTTATGAGTGCGTGTCAGATGGTTTGACGCACCGATTTGGACACCTTATTGGAAAAGAAAAACCTTTATTTGGTTACATTGAGCTCATGAAAGTATTAAACTCAGCCTTCACTAGTTGGTACAGTTCCAACGTCTCTTAGTGACAGGTATTATCTGGGTTAATTAAGTTATGCGTTTTTGTGATAACTATATGAACAAGGTCAGCATTTAAATTTTCAACCCAGTACATTTTAGACATCAGCATATTGTCCGACAACAGAGTATTCTGTTTGTTTGAAAAGCTAGGGAAATTATAAGAGACCAAGTTCAATTACTCAAACCAACAGAAGTATAGTAATAATTTCAATTACATAAAATTTGCAAAATTTAATAAAATACATAAATCCATACAATGAATAAATATTAGTTAACAATTCCACTAAATAAAGAATTAAATATTATCTGTAGTAAGACTTTGCTCAAAATATATGTAAATTAATTTATATATTTTTATTTTGAAAACTTCAAATATGAATAGTTTAAATATTTCATTTTAATTTTCAGGTTTGGCAACATTTAAATTTAAAAAGTTAATTTAATTAATCACATTTAGACATATTCTGTAAAATTAAAAAACACATGGAATGCATTTATTCATATTTTGAAAATTTAGGAAAACTTAATTTTATTTCTGCTAAAAATAAAATAGTAATACTTATTAAAATTACTTTTTATATTCGCTTTTATTTAGAAATTAATAGCAGTAGAAGATAATAATTCCTCATTATCTGATTTACTTAATCAAATAGTTTGTCTAGAACGAAATTATTGTAATTTAATATTTATAACTTATAAACAGTCAGGATTACTTGGTAGGAAAGTGAGTTTTAAAATTTGTTAATAAATCAATTTTATTGAATTTTTAAGAAACAAACTGAAAGTTTTATAGATTCTAGAGCGTTATTAAATGAAATTAAAAACAGCAAAAAGTTCTTGTCAAGCAAATGTGATTCCATCTTTTCCAACTTGATGTTTTTATTAGATCATCGATGTAATATGATTGAATTGTAAGTTATATTTTCATTTAAAAAATTATTACATTTATAATATATAATTTCAAAATCATTTGATAAATGTAAATAAAGTTCATTAGTTTGAATTTTTTAATATGTTATAATTTGTGGTATGACTCTCTTATCACCAATAACATTTTATCTATGTCTAAATAACAGGGAAAATAATATATAACTTCGTTTAGATTGTAAGTTATATTTGAATTTTTGAATTAATAAAATTTATCACTCACTCATACAAAAATATAATTTCAAACATCAAATAAGAATTGATCTTCAAATGACCAGAATACTAAGAAATTGAAATCATATAAGATCGTAGAGACTTGAGAAATATCGATTAATTTAATCTAGATGGTAAATTTGATTCTCCTAGTAATTTTCCATCGAAATGTGTGAAGATAAGCTCGCCGACACCAAAAAATTCATGCGCACTCCACCATTCCAATTTATTCATAATTATTCATACCGGTTACTCATTTTCCAATCCTTAGATATTACATAATTGATTTATTATTATTATTATTATTATTATTATTATTATTATTATTATTATTATTATTATTATTATTATTATTATTATTATTATTATTATTATTATTATTATTATTATTATTATTTAATTATTATTATTATTATTATTATTATTATTATTATTATTATTATTATTATTATTATTATTATTATTATTATTATTATTATTATTATTATTATTATTATTATTATTATTATTATTATTATTATTATTATTATTATTATTATTATTATTATTATTATTATTATTATTATTATTATTATTATTATTATTATTATTATTATTATTATTATTATTATTATTATTATTATAATTATTATTATTATTATTATTATTATTATTATTATAATTATAATTATTATTATTATTATTATTATTATTATTATTATTATTATTATTATTATTATTATTATTATTATTATTATTATTATTATTATTTGAGCTTTGAGTTAATTTCTTAATCAATAATCTTTCAATGTTGTTTTTAAAATTATTCCCATCAATAATGTTACTGGAAGGAATACACACATTTCGCTTGCGTTTACAAAACTATATTATATGTACTTCTATGACACAGTCGAGTTGAATCTTAGTTTTCAATAATTCATCACTAATGGTTCAAATTCAATGATAAACCAACCTAATCAGTCAACAGGATCCACGTGGAGGGCACAATGCGAATAAATGACCCAATTAACAAACCAAACCCAAGAGCATTGGATATGTAATCAAAAGGCGTTAATAGAGAGTATTAACAGAAATGCGGTATACATAACAAAAATAGAGGAACAATATCAGATAATCATCTGCATAATCTTCTTTTCTTGATACATTTTTCTACAGCATTCAACACGTGATATTTTATAAACAAACAACTATACACAGAGAGGCCTGCCGGCTAGTCCGTAAATTAGCTTGCTTTTGAAACACGATAGCAAAATATTTTTTATTAAAACTTTTACCTTGCCTTTTTTAAACATATTTTTATTCAGTTATAAAAGTATTTCGGGTTTAAAATCGAAACCTGGCTTTAGAGTATCTGACAGTTTACCAAAATTGAAAATAATTAAAAATTCATTAGAAAAACTTCAAAATGAAAAGCGAATATGTGACCCTTTATTACTATCAATTACGTGAGATTTCTGGTTTAGAAATTGAAAGTTAATATATCCAATTAATAGTGTCGAAGTGAGAATTTTGTCTAAATTGCTCGAAGCTCATGACAAAACTACAAATCTTTATTTTCTTGATCCTCTTAATGAAATGCAAGCTGCAAACATAGATCTGAATCAGTTTGAATTTATTCATCGTCAATCTGAAGTTAGAGATTTACGTGCAATGTTTATGAATTATGAGATTCCAGCTAGCCATGAATCCTCTTCCATTGCTCAATTGGTTGAAAGATCTCAGTAGGTTTGTCTTGGACAAATATACTCTTTATTTCCAACCAATTTTATCGAAATATTCCATATTGACAATCGGTTATTCAATGAGTCCAGACTCTTTTCCATTGGTGGATAAAATTCGACAATTTGCCACCAAGCAGACGCCATGCGTAGCAACACTTCTATTTGATACAACCAAACAAAATAATGCTTACACTGGCCATGGATATGTTTTACCAGATACTCATGTCGAACCCTTAATTGGTTTACAGAATTATCAATCAATATTTTCTACCTGTGTAAGCTTTTTTATTATCAAATTTCATTTCCCTTTCTATATATTTGTAAATACATTTTGAAAATACATAAAAACCAATAAATAATTAATGGAATAATTTTATGGAAATTCAATAATATTTAATAATAAATTAAATAATACATTTCAACAAAAATAAAGCAAAAACATTTCGGAATTTAGAGAGTTTCTATCATGTAGTTTCTGTGATTAATTGATTTTCACCAATATGAAAATTCTTGAAGTTCCGACTAGATTAAACAATTTGTTGTTAATTATTATGATCACAATGGTCTCGGTTCATCGCGTTTATAAGTAGTAATTAATAAATCGCTAGAAGCTGGTAACAAAAATGAATTTTTATTATATGTATAATTTTTAATCGGGTTTTGATTAGTCTTTGATTTTGGTAATAAAGGTTAGAAATGTAATTAATATCATTGTTTTTTATTGGAAAGAGTTGTAATCTAAAATTATGTAAATGCTTGGGTGTCCGGATATGTGAGAAGCATGTCAATTGGCCGCTCAGATTGAGCAATACGTAAAATGCTGTATACATACATTCACATTAATTTTATAATATTAAAAATCATTAAAATCGATGTAAAATGAAAATAATTCTGGTGACCGTAGCTTGATTAACAGAATTAGCATGAAATTCGAGGTTTGGATTAATAACAATAGTCAAATTTGTCATCATAGTTCGATACAGAACACAATTAAAAAGAAATTTCAAATATAATTTGTTGTCCAAAATACCAAAAAAAAACGAACACAATTTAAAAGAAATTGCTTCATTTCTCATTAAAAACATAAATAAAAATTTCAAAAGAATTTCATAAAAAAACTAAAATAAAATCTATATTATTATAACGCATTATTTTAAAACAAAATAACGGATATCACCGAATAGTATCAGTGATACTATAAAAATAATATCATCAAAAAAAAATAGTGATATTATTCACTGCTTTGGTCATTTTAATAAAAAATAAGTTTAGATAATTATCAAAAATTTATTCATCATCATCATCCAAATACTCAACGTCCTCATAATAATCATTTTCATCAAGTATAGACTCGTTATTTAATCGGGATTCGGTGTTTGAAGAAATCCACGCCTTACAGAACTCCACTCCATATACATCGTGTTTGGCAATATGCCAATCCTCATAATTTTCGCTAAAACCTGCTGCTGTTATTGAATTTTTAAGAGTTTCGATTTTCATATCATCCCAAGATTCCCTAACCCACGAATTGACCAATGAAAATGTTGGTGGTTTTGGATTCCCATTTCTTGTATACTCAACAGACTCTGAATTCTTCCATTCATTTATTTCAATGTTTTAATATGGTGATATTATTTAAATAGTATCACTAAATATAAATGAATTTAGTTATGGTGTAGTATTAATGATACTATTTGGTAATATACGTTAATTAAATTATAAAAATGTAACTTGAAATACTAATATAATTTGATGTATGCATTACTAATTCATTTCTGTATTCATTCCTACTTTGTGTATTCACTTATTGAATGAATATCCCGAAATTTCCGAACGAGCCGTAAAAGTATTAATGCCTTTCGTAACAACATATCTTTGCAAGAGATCATTTTCTCTTTACATTGCTACGAAGATAAAATACAGAAACAAACTTGAATGCGAAAATGTCACGCGTCTACGATTAACACCAATTTCTCTAAATATTGTCAAATTATGTGGTGAAAAGCAATCTTATCCAAGTCATTAAATTAATTTTATTATTTTCACATTTTTTATTGTGTAAATAGATGTTACATTGAATTTTTTTTATTTTTGAATATATATAAACAAAAGATACATATAAATAAGTAGAGATCGATGAGTAAAGTTAAAAAGAATATAAAAACTAACTATCCATAAATAAATTTATTTCACATAAGGGTTCCGTGAGCTTTTGAAGTTTGAAGCTATTTACTATAGAGAATTGTCCTATAGAATTTTTTATATATATATTTTTAAACCTAGTCAACAATAGTAACAAAAACAATTATAAATCCTAATTACAAATAAAAATTAACACCACACTACAAAATCTATAGATATTTTTCTGAGTTTTAACTACCGTGCTTTTTGTAATGATTCTGTCCATAGTTAAGTCAAATTATGAATAAATTTTATTAATTCAAAATAATATTGTTAAGATCTAAAAAAAATGGGGGGTGACGATCTTATCACTAATCTGAATCCAAATAAATGTGAATAAATATAGATATAAAGAGGTCGGATGTGGCCCTATTTGAATCAATGAACACAAGACGATTATTTACCTACACTTTTTATATATAAAGTCAATTTACAGGTATGTATATGTGAAAGATACTGGATCAATGGATTGCAATAATCTACAATAAGTCGATGCCTCCTTTACAGTACAACGGCTTATTTTAGATTTAGTAAGAGGGACAAGAAGTAGTAATTGTGGGGGCATATTTTTAAATTCATTAAAAATCCTATCCAAATATTTTTCAATCTCATTTTCATTGATTTGATTCCTTGTATAATCATGGAACAACCTGCAAATCAAATGCTGAAAATCAATTTTTTATGGAATAAAATTAACCCTTTTAACTCCTCCCTACTGAAAGCTGGAATAACTATTCCGGCATATTCAATTGAAAGGGTTTAAAAACCAACATAACAGCAAGATCTATAAATTCAATAATAACAACTCATAAGATCAATAACTAAAAATAATTTGCCTATTTTAAAAAACGATAATTCCGAATAGACTCTCTGATATTTCTCGCCGATCAATGTGAATCAATGTCGGTCCGTTTTTCAAAATGTTATCAATTATTAAATAGCATTTCATATAATCATTAACATGCAAACTTTGACAAATTTGGTGAATTCTTCTGTGAACTTATCGTCTGATTTTCAGCATTACGGATGAACCAACAACAGTACGGGCTACAATATCTCTGTTTAAAACAAGATTAAATTCTTTTAATATTATCTTCACTATGTCAATTGCAGCTAAACATCCAATGATTCTTTAATTCTTACAAGGCCTAAATTCCAGTAAATATTTACTTCATGGACATTTATATTCACGTATCTTCTGTTCTGCTTTGAAGTATATTCGTCAATAGTCAGAGAATATCGCTTACCTTTCGCTATTTCAGTTTTAAAATATTTTGCTAGCTCTACCTTTTTATTGCTCTAAAATGTCATAAAATAATTTTTTTCACCCGAATAAGACGTAGGAATCTGTTTATCGTACTTATTTTTGTGCACATTCTTTTGAATAAATTTGCTCCCAGGTATTGCTCCCAGGTATTGCTCTGAAGCTTAAACAATATTTACAAGCCAATTCAGCGATTTCTTCATCAATTGAGTCCAATTTTATGAAATCTTCAATAGATTTTGTTTTTTTTGTGGAAGTTCCAACACTTTCAAAATCTATACCATGGACAGACCTAAAGTTGAACCACCTGAACAGACAAGCGTCTTTTTGCATTTCTTGCATTTAGCTTCGTTATTCGATAGCCTATCGAAATGTTCCCAAACAACAGATTTATTTGACATAGTAAATGATAATTAAAAATTGATTATAAAGAATTCCAATAATTAACATAACAATTAATTATTAATATCATAAAGATATTTGGGTCACACCACAATTAGAGTCACATTTAATTACCATTGTTTGAAATTAGAGTTTATAGGTGGAGCTAACGAGAATCTTGAAAACGTTTTGAAACGTTTCATTTTCTATTTCCATTGATCAAAATTAAGATTTTCGAAGTATATATTGGAACCGGGAAATATTCTTCGGTACTGGTGCTCGAACTAGAAATTCGGAACCGGGAATTTAGAACCGGGTTTTACCACTCTAGTTCCGACTATAGGGATGACAGATTTGAGTGGGGTTTGCATGAATCAGATCAAATAATAAAATAAATTGATTTACAATTGAGATTAAGGTTATTTATCTTTCACACACTTGCTAAATTTATTGTCGTTTAGCTCACTTTTAAATTTGTATAATTTACTTAGTTCCGATCAATGATATTTTATTTTTAAGATAACGCCAATCAAACATTCTTTTCACGATTAATTTCGACAGTTTTCATTAAGGATTTTAAACAAATTTAATTATATATAAAAAAATTTTTTCATTTTATAAAAAAATATTATTTTTTGAAAATTTTAACATTTAAAATTTAATTTAATAATTTAAAAAAATTTTTTATTAATTATTTAATTTAACACAACAATCAATACATACAATACACAAAAGTTTATTTAAAAACACTCAACACACAAGTATTTACTGCATTCTGCACATTAATTTTCAGATTCAATGATTTTATCAACAACGCCTCACAAATCACACGTTCCCAATAATTATCGAAATTTTTTAATAAAATTTTAAAATCAGACATACCTATTTTAATCTTACAGCCCTTATTGTGCTCACCAATATGGGTCAAAGCCTTCGGTCTACAATGTTCTCGAGCTCGAATACAGAGATGACGGGAAGTCTCTCCAATGTATGTGGCATTACACCCATTACATGTAAACTGATAAACGAGATCGGAACACAATTCGACCGGAGTTTTTGACTTATTAATAAACATATTGCGTACTTTCCATGAAGTTAACACTATCCTATAGTTTAAATTCCCTAACTGCTTTCTTATCTTCACTTTATAATCCTTAAAACCTTCTGAGTACGGCAATACTAACACAAATTTAGGCTCATCATCCTTGCTCACACTATTTAATTTATTTAACTCATCAGACTCACACACCTCAATAATATCACACCCAGATTTTCTCAAACATGGATCCTTTGGATTTTTAATAAATTTGTCAACAGTCTCTTTCACCATAATTAATAAAAAGGATTTTGAATAACCGTTCTTCATTAACATTTCAAACAATATGTCAACACTTTTTACTGAATTTTCAAAAGTAGAAGACAAAGACCATACAAGATAAATCAACCCCTTCACCATATTTCTTTTATACTTGAATTCACAAAAAACTTCGGATGAAGTATAGAGACCAGTATCAGTTGGTTTTCTATAAATCTCTGTCTCATAGTGTTTCTCTTTGCGTTGTATTAACAGATCCAAGAAAGCAAGCGATGATTTTTTCTCCGTTTCACATATAAATACAATGTTTTTATGTAGACTTCATATAATGCAAAAATGGGTCAACATGCCTCTGATTTTCAAATATAAGAAAAATATCATCCACATACCGTTTATACACAGTGGATTTCATACCTTGGAAAGAAGCAATTTTCTTTTCTAATTTTATTTGTTATGTTTATTCTCACGGCCCTACCTCTGATGGCCGGACGTTGGAGTCAGTATTGTTTATTGATCGTCGATTCGCACGAACCGGAGGTGACCGTAATATTTCTCCTTTCTGAATCGATTAAGACTTTCTCAACTAAATATTTTGCGACCCTGTACATAGAATTTGTAGTGGGTTTTATACTGCCATTACCATAGTGATTTTTGTTTGGGCTCATCGACGAATTGTGCAGACTTCAATCAGTCTACAAACCCATCCAAACATGTTCTGCCTTCAATCTCCGCAAGGCTGTTCTGACAAGAAATCTTCTATACTGCATGTTAAGCAGACGTCGTCAGCTCTGCTAGCCTGCCCGAACCTGCAAACTTTGATCTGTCAATAGAATGAGTAAAATGTTGATCTGTTGACAAGCAAAATTATAAATATTATTTTAATTAATTATTATTATATATATTTTTTTCGGTTAAGGTTAAGAACCCATCCATGACAATGTTATTCAATATTATTCCGAAGAAAATTTTTTAATGTATTAAATAAGGAATTCAACCAATCTCATCAAACAACAAAATACATTCACGCAATCTTTAATTAAATTGTTAATATTAATTAAATAATTAATTACTTTACTAGTATGATCTGAGCCCGCTACACCAAAGGAATATGCCGCCGACCCACTCTAATTTTTTTCCTTTTTTGATGTAACGATTTCAACCGATTTAAAGTTTTATAGCTCATTCGATTCTCAAACAACTCTTCTACAAACACCTCTTAACGCTTCTCCAGTGTTGGGATTCCCGTTAAGTTGGCAAGGCACAAAACGAGAATGTAGGGTGAATGTTCCTGCTCATAAGATGGTTATTATACTTATCCGAAAGATACCTGCTGAAACTTGCGAAGATTCCGAAAACCCCTAATGACTATTTATTACACGACAGGGCTCCCATGACTCACGCCATGTTAATGATGTGCCAAGTCGGTGAAATATATGGGACAGATGAGCTCATAATATTTCTATAGTATTTCTATCCAGGTTCCTGACTGCCGATAGAAGGTCTTACGTCGTTAGATTCCCTTTAATGTTTGGTCCTAACCGCTTTCTGAGGGTCACTCTACCCTTCGTATTAGCTTCCTCTCTCGAAATTCCTATGTGAAGGTCATACAATGAACAGAAAAGATGATAACATATAATTAACACAAAAACAAAGAAAAATAATGATAAAGCACAAAAAAATGTAAGGTGATTGTTAACGCCAGTCTATAATGTTATAACTCAGATGCCGATTCAGACCGGAGGCATTCCCCAGAAACTACTGTCCTCGGCATCGGCTAACAGCGCATCCAGATCGAAAACAGAGTCAATCTCTTCCCACGGAGTTCCAGTCATTGGTATTACTCGAAACTTCTGGGTTGAGCCGACATTCATGACTTCAAGAATGTCGGCTTCTCCCTTCGCATTGCTGACTGCCACGAGGGCCTCTGCTTCTGCCTGTTTAGTTCTTTCGGCCCGAGTTAGTTGCTTCCGTTTGATTTTCTGTATTGTTGGTGGTTTTGCGACCATTTTGCCAGGCTTACCAGATTTGGCTGGTGCGGTACTAGTACCGGTAAAGATGACATCGGGTGGGAATAACAGAGAATGGTGCCACATACTCTTTGCAGGCCGTACTTGACGAAGTACACGGGCCCTCCGCCAGATGGTGGACGGGAAATACATTGTTCTTATCTGCGATAGGGAAGCTGATAATTCTACGGTTGAGCTCGAATTGGGTGTAGACTTTATGGAACGCTTGTGTCTGTTCCTTCAACAGTGCTCGCTGGGCACGGCTCTCCTCGAACAAACTGTCACGGCAGTGCTCTAATCGCAGCAATTTTTTGGTCGTTTCTTTCATCTGGACTGGGGAAAACCACGTCCCCTCCAGGTGGTCGATTTTCTTTTTTTATTCTGGCTGTAGCGTTAGTATGAAGGAATTTTTATCGGCGCATGAGAAACAGGGCTTAAGACTAGATTTGGTCGTAGTGTTGGTAGCCATGATTCACAATTCTAGAAAGACCAAATTCGTTAACGATGACTTATTTTCACGTAAATGATGCATCAAATCAAGAAAAAGTGATGACAGAAAGTTTATAACGAGCCAAAAGGAATAAAACAAAAAATAGAAATTCGGAAGTAGGGCCCCCCCCCCACAGATTATGACAATAGATTTCCCTTTTATATTCTCAGAACGTTAATTATATATAAATTAATTATATATAATCAATGTGAGAATATAAATTAATCAAAGGGAAATCTATTGTCATAATCTGTGGGGGGGGGGTGAGGTACCCTACTTCCGAATTTCTATTTTTTGTTTTATTCCATTTGATCTTTCTAGAATTGGACGGGGGAAAACCACGTCCCCTCCAGGTGGTGACTTTTAATTTATTAAGTGATTTAGTTTATATATTTTTCCTTATTTTTGTTAATTTCTGTTGGCAATTATGTTTGTAATTTGCTGTTTTGCTTTTCTTTGTTTTTCTTTATTGTTTTTATGATTAATTTTTATTTTCTTGTTTATATTTTAATCTCCTGGTATTCATTTTTATTCTGCTTAATTATTTTTCTTTTGCTTGTTAATTATGGTTGTGTGTTTTGTGGTTTATTTGTTATTGTTCATATTTTCGATGATCTTGTTTAAATTGTTTTCTTATTTTATTATTTTTCTCCTCTTTTATTACTTTATTTTTCCTACACTTGACTGATTCACTCAATTTTACTTAGTACAGGATTTATTTTTAATTAATTTATTAAAAAGGGGAATTTTAGCGATTTATTTTTGTTCTAAATTTCTCTAACTTCCAGCCCAACATTATAATCAATGATGTGTTTAATAAATTTTATCACTTAAGAGTAAAATAAACTTACTAGTTAAAAGGATACAAATTGCGTTATTATAACAGTTTCGTGCGTATATAGCATTCTAATTACGTGCAACAGTTTATTGATGCAATTTATATTTGTTGTAAACTTTGAGAATATAATTTTCATTTATAAGCTCTGTCTGGATTTTCATAATACAGCAACTAGCATGCTTTTATCTTGAATATCTTGATGGAATCGTTCTCTGTGCTAATTATTCACAGCTCCCGTGTTTGATGGAAAGTGTGAATGGAGGAAGCTGATTTTAACGATATGTTACACTTCATCATTCAATAGGCACCAATAAGTCTTTGAATACCATCTACATATTGTGGGGATTTATGATTCCCCAAGAAGTTTTTACAGATCCATTTCGAAGCCTTCTGTGTTTCCAGTTCTGAAATCTACAGACGTTTATCGAATTATAAATCTTCTATAAAATCTCGAATTTAGAGCCACGCGAAGATTCAAATTTTCCGCTTGGCTTTTGCAATTTTTGAAAACGTGTCTACCAGGTACGGAAAGTTTGGTGAATTTGGTTTCGTTAGCCCCCTTACAAAATTTTTAGCCTAAGTTGATATCAAGAAAGAGCAGAAAATATTGACTGGATTCCTAATGGAACATTCTGAACGCACCTTACTCCTAGTTGACAAGGGATTCTTAATAGTCATTCGCGCCATTTCCCGATATTACTACTACTCCCATCTAGTATCGATCATTGGTCGATATTGTGCATATTGTAAAAATATTTTTTGCATATATTATAATATATATTAATACATAAGAATTTAAAAGGAAAACGCTAAATTTCCAAAATAACTAATTTGGACAGAATCATTTTGGAAATGCGTTAGGTGGTTGAAAAAAAATAAGCAGATAATCTCCATTACAAAACTACTCCACATCATTTCTTCTTTTTGAGTTCTAGACTACTAATTAAAGGATTTATGATTTTTCTATTCACTCTTTTGTGACTAGGACTTTAAACTCGTTCATTGCATTGCTTATGTAAAAATTCTCTTAATGGGTGTTAATCATTGAGATTTTTGATCTAAACATTTGAGCAAGATCTTTTTAATTCTCCCTTCAGGATTTTATCAAAAATCTTCAAAATTTGGGCAGAGTTTCTCCCTTGATTTACGTGTTTTAGATTTTTGCCACACACCATCTTGAACAATCAAAGCATTTACTTCAAGTTTAAAAATATTTTATGCTGGGAAACCATCAGCAAAAACCCAATATTTCCACTCACTAAATTTTATGCTGCCTAAAACATTTTGGCGGACAGCAAGCCAAAGTTATGTCTTTGAAAGCGATATAAACAAATATTCAGATTCTAAGACAATACCGAAAGTTCCTTCGTGAGATTTGGTAGTGTAAATTATTCCTCCTTTCTACAGAAGAATCCGAAATAAAAACATTGCAAATAACCTCAAAACTTTAATGTTACTCAGCCAAAAATACATTTTCCAATGAAGTAACAATAATGGATAAAATGTTCAAGGGAATAATATAATTATTGCATGAGTTAAGTCATACTTTTCCTTCATTATTCTGCTATGGGGTTATTGATAGTGCTTTTTATGTTTGATATTATTAATTTAGATTTAGTAATAGAACAAAACTTAGTCTACAATGTTGAATAGTCAACATTAATAGTCAACTGCTTCTTAACAATATCGGCATTACTCTTTATTGGGCTCTTCGAATTAATCGATTTTCTATTTTGTTTATTTAGTTCAGTGATTCTACTATTGTTCAAAAGTCTTTCAACACGCGCTCTAATTTTAACTAGTCTTTCCAAATGGAAAACGTCATAATCTTGAAGCAATAACTATTTCCTCTAATTAATTCCTTCTTTATGGTCATCATCATTATCTGTTTTGATTCTTTACCTTCCTATAATTCTATTTATTTGGTAACTGGCAAAATCTCTTCTGATTTCTTAAGGAATTTCGATCCAATTAGCCTAATAGAAAATTCTACCATTTCTTTCTCAAGTGGTCCTTTAAATAAATATCTGCAGTTTTTTGGTTGTTTTATCATACCATTATTTTTTTTATAGTTCTTGTTTCTTTTGATTTGATAAGCAACAATTAATTTATAACTTCTAGCATAATTATACTAACAGAAAATTCCATCTAACAATCTAACCTTTTTATATCCTCGTTCTTGATTGAAATTACTTTTAATACAGAATCTTTTTTTAATTTTATTCAGCCAATATTAAAAGTACAAGTTGAAAAAGACACAATAAAATTTATTCTTGGAAAACAAGTACTATGCAAAACAATTTCTATTCGTTATTACCAATAAAACAACGAAAAACTTCCAATTTTCAAATCACAATAAACCTAAACCCTACAAAACTTTAATTTGTGGTGAAAGAAATAAATTAATTTAGCAATAAAATATAAATAATTGTCACAAATAGTCTAGATAAAGTAAAATACTTTCTAACTTATAGTATTGATCGTATCTGTAGTAGAGTGTTGCAAATAATTGTAAATAATTGTTATAAAACAATATCCTAATTAGGTTCTGTGTTTTTATCTGTGTTTTATCGTCCCCGTAGCGTCGGGGAAAGGAAATTTAAAAAAACTATATAGCGCTATTGTAAATTGAAAAAAAATCGAAAATATAATCAACACTAGATTTGAGATCCTATAGCTTACAAAAGAAAATTAGAATCGAACAAAGCTAGATTAAACCAGAGCAAATTGTTATCTGGAGAGAAAATTAAAAATATAACCGTACAAAAAGATTGTCTTACAAAGGAAAATCAGAATTAAACAAAGTGAGACTGTACCAGAGTAAATTAATATCCGAAGAGAAAATTGGAAAGATAACCGTATAAAGAGATTCCCATACAAAAGAAAATTAGAATTATACTAATCGGCATTCGAAGTCAATCTCCTTGGTATATTTAAAGTAGCTTATGTTCATTAATAAAATTACAAGTTTATGTTGACAGTTTGTTAGTCGTTTTGATATTTATATCTTGATTTTATTCTTGTTGGTATTGTAATACACACTACATGCACGCACCCCGATTTTCCCGCCACATATTTTTATAGGTGACTCTATCGGGTTTTACAAAATTCCTTGTCATTAACTGTTAATAAAAAATAACAATCTAAAACATAAAATATCCGGAAACACTCAACAGTATCTAATATGGAACAGCACAAATTTTGATGATTTTATACTTATCATTAACTATAGATATCTAGATTTGTTTTTGCTAAATATTAAAAATTTTTATTTTTTTTGGGGGTTGAGAGTATAATATTTTCACCGTCATACCATTGCTATTCCTCTGTTATTTTTATCTGCACACAAACAAATCATTAAAAATAAAATAAAATCAACATTAGTGTTGGGCTTCTATGGGGTGTGTCAGATTTTCAGTTGTAAAGGGTGGTATCGGCATAGATTCAAGTCGATTCCTTCCTAAACGCCCAATATGGTTTCTTGCTATCAAACCACTTATGTACCCATGGCCGAAACCATGTTGGAACTGTACATAATGGCTGGAGCCTATGAGCAGGTGAGCTCCTATGTTAAAACTACTCCTCATAGCGCTTCCCAAACGGGTTCATGGATGCCGATAGAAGGTTTTACTCCCCAACATACGATGATTAAGCAGTCCTTTTACCTCTGGTCCAAGTGAGGTTGAGCCGACGATACCTTCAGTATGACCAATTCATTCTTATAACTACATCCAAAATGCGACAACATACAAAGGAAAGTATCAGACATTTAATTACATCGCTTTAATCATACGCGAATCGACCAATACACCATTAACAACTAGAGAATAATAATTTTATTCATACATCAATAGGTTAACTAATTGGTAGACAGAGTTCGAATATACAGTTAAGTTTCCCATCGCAACAGTGAACTAAGGTGAATGGATTCGTGATTCATGAGTAATATTGGTCCATTGGGATTCGAACTCGACGGGTTCTTGTTACATGGTTGCTATATCTCGATTTAGTTGCTGATCAACCATCGCCGGTGTGGCTGACGCTGTTACTACCCGATAGGTGGATTGACGGATCACTGTCGGTGCAGAACTAGAGAGAGACTTGCTGGTAGAAAAAAAAATCAAATTTTATTATAATTATATATAGGCCACTCTGGCAGAAGGGGAGATTGATTTTCAACCCTTGAAGGTTCTAAAGCTTTTTCTTTGATATCTTCGAACGCTGTGCCGTGGCTCAAGCGTTAAACGTCTGTTATCTGTTGAAATGTTTCTTTACTGAGAATCTTCATTATTGGGATGTATTAGAGATACTGCAAGCAGGGTGGCCTCGAGGGCTGCAATTTCGTCTCGCTTTCTCTTTGATCTTTCTGCTCTCGTAAGGCGCTTTCGTTTTCGGATGACTTGAGTTACGACTGCAGCTGAGGTCGTAGGGAGGACTGAAAGAATAGCCTGTGACGACGGTAGGATCGAAGAGGTTGTCGATACCAAGGAGATGACGTAAGGGGTTGACGACTGGACGATGTCGACCCCATGGCTCGCGCAGGTTGCCTTCTGAAAAGTATCCGGATCGGCTGGCAAATGATGCGAAGGAAAAATGTTGTTCCGGTCGGCAATTGGGAATTCGGACACTCGGTTTCGAAGCTCTGCCTCCAAGTATATCAAATGTAACGTTTCGGATTGCGCTCGAATGGTGAGCCTCAAGCTCCGGTTCTCTTCTAGTAGGCTGTCCTACAAGGCTCCAGGCGAAGAATCTTTTTGTTTGCCTCATTCATTTGTACCTGGGAGAACCACGCTCCTTCCGTCTGATGTATTGATCTCCATGTTCTTGTCCGAGCACGAGAAACACGGTTTCGGCCCAGTTGGTAGTAGATTTGGTACCGACATATCTATAAGTAATTTCCAGATTATATTCATGTCATTCGCACAGTTCATCAGTTTCATGGCAAACCAAGATTGGTACAGAAGAAAGTGTCGTTAATTAGTTGATAGTCATAATATAACCTGACCAATCCACATATTGAAACCAATTTCCGAATTTATCTAGGATGATTTACGTCTTTAACTTTATTGAAAATTGGTCGACCAAGGCCTTTTACGAAAGGATCAAAATTCATTCATTCAAACCACACATACCTTTTCCACTTTCGGCTAATTCTCACACTCACATTACACCTGACGCGGGGAACTGGTTCTGAACGGAAAAATCGAAGGAAATAGATAACAGAGGTTATCGCATTTTTATATTATTAACATTTTTAAACTACTAAATTTATTATAAATTATTTACGACCAAGGAAATTTAATCTAGTCATTAATTTACAATAATTCGATCATTCAGTGTGAAATGATTTCGATCTGCACCTATTCGTCATATGTCTTATTGTATGAAAAGGTTTATATCTCGACTTATGATCGTATAACGATGTATTCTCCGTTTTATGTTTATTTTATGTGGGACTGATTGACAAGCGGAATATGGTGGTAAGAATTATTCTGGAGTGTTTATTTTCCGATCCAACGGACTTATTTGCCACTGTTGATGTTGTTTATATTAATGTATCAATCATCCTATTGTTGGTCGTATCGATCGCCTGTCGACGTATAGTTTATCGATAATCATATTCTCGTTGGAAAAAGTTTGTAAACATCCGGTGGTCTTCAGCGAAACATTCATACGATGTTACTAGTGTTATGACTGAATTATTTGTTTATTCGACGGTGCTGATGGAGATAGACTATGTCGGTGACGATTTTCGTGAAACGAAATTGGGTTGTACTGTTGATTCGGTATTTTATGTTTATTTCTGAGAACGTAGATGGATCTTTTACGTTAACGGGCATGCAATTATTCGTTCGCTTCTCGACGTGATTTCTCCTATAAAAGGTAGATTTGACCTAAAACCTAATGGTGGATTTCGACGATCTGTGGTGATTCTGAATGAATTATCTACGGGACGATTTCCTTGCCTGCCTCGTGTGAAACTTATACCAGCTGCTTTCTGAATTTGTTAGTCGCTATCTCGGTTAATGTTTGGAAATGTGATATCTCTTCATTTCTATCTCTATTCACAGTATCAACTCGCTGCTGAAATTCGCTTTCTCAATATGTGAATTTTCGTTATCCGGTTTAGTCTATTTCACCGTGTCTTGGTTTCTAACATGCCAACGACGGACAGACAGCGATCCCATATGGTCCTGTAATCATATCATTCCAACTATTAATCATCATATTGCAATTTGGTGTTAATTAAAATCATCTTCATTGTAAACGAAATAACGATATAAAACTTTATCATTACGAAATTTGATCAAAGAAAAGAAAATATTTTAACCTTTATTGCTTATAAAAAGAACCTGTTAATACTTACAAATCATAATATTAAAATCAACACAAATATATAAAATATATATAAAGGAATTTCAAATTGCTTTGTCTATATTGTCCTTACTTGAAGTAGTAGGCTTTATTAATCATTCATCTTACTGAATTACCTGTTACCGAAATGACCTGGAATCCTAGCAAGAATATTAGAAACAATAGTCGGTGGATGAGTGAGTTGGTGAGGCAGTAAAAGATGACTGTTACGTAAATAAACAGACAACAGTGATGTCACGATAAAATGCCAATACTCAAGCAAGCGGCCAAGCAAGACGATGAAATGAAATGTAAATGAAGGTGTCACACACTACCCAGACCAACAAGCACCACTCATGCAGAACTGGAAAGGGCAGCATGAAAGAAAGTCTATAGTAGTGCTTTCCAACCTTTTCATGCTTGTGACACACTTTTTAGACTTCCATCATTTCGCGACACAGCAAATCAGTTTTACCAGAAAACCAGACGACATAAAACTTACGCCATATGGTAAACAAGAGACAATGAAACATATTTAAATATAAATATCGAAATAAATGGCAGAAAAGGATAGTTCATGACTGAAAACAAGATTTAATGTGGATGGTATCGTTTATAAGTAACAATATGTAATTAATTAAGAATTAAAAAATTTGAATAACGCCAATATATATTTACAATTTTAATGAGATATTTAAGCTGGATGGGAAGAACAAAACCTTTGAATATTTGGTGGAATATTAGATAATGAGACTCGCATTTCGTTATCAAGCATTTTTAAGCTTTTGTTGAGGTCTGTAAATTAAAATTAAAAATTTAAATAAAATTTAGGATAATAATTCAAATAGAAAGTAAGCGAAGAAAAAAGACAAATAAAAGCGGGATCGCGCACAGAATCAATATGTAAAGAAAAGTGTGATGGAAACAGTATTAGAAAATGCCAAAAGCAATTACGAAAGGTAAGAATCCGGAAATCCGAGAAAAATCAATAAATGGAAAAATCATCGAAATCGAATGGGAAAAACGGGACAGGTATAGATTAGCTAATGGTCAACAAGATGATGGCTAGAGATTTATCAGAAAATGGTTAGGAAGGGTCGAAAAACATTCAAAGGTATGAAAACAGAAAACGTTAATTAATTAATTAATTGGCTAATGGAAAACCCGAGCTAATGGGAAACCCGAGCCAATGGAGAACCCGAGAGATAAAGGAAACCCGAGCTGGGTAAACAAGAAGAAAGGCAAACAAAAGGAAGATTTGGGCCCATTAGCTTGACACAATGATTAATGGGAAAAGAGTAAGGAGAAGATAGCGCGCGTAGGAAGACCGGTAGGGCCATTAATTATCTGGATTCGTTGGACCATTATGGGTGACAGCCGAAGCAAACACGTAGGAGAAAATGTCAAACGAAAGATTGGCTCGGCAATAACCATTTGTCATCCTGATTTCGAGGAGTATATAAGCAAAGAGAAAATCAGAGAAAATCGGCATTTTGCCTCAGCTAGGGTTCGAAGAATTAGACTGTAGGAAAAGTTGGTGGACGAATTAGGAAAGTAGGGAAAAGAAGAAAAAGAATTAAGAATACGGAAAGGTGAAAAGGAATCAAACCAAACAGAAACCGAGGAAAACGTGAATCGAGAGAAGCTAAAGGATCAAAAGGTGAATATTATTTGTTTGCAAAGCATCAACGCCGAGCGGAGAATCGTATAAAACTTTGATTAGTAATTGTAGCGGGATAATAAATTGTGAACCTGTTGTTTCAATATACGTTGGGTCGTTCATTGTTTTGATTTAAAGAACACTAGGAGTCAGAGAGAACCGACTTGAAATAATCCAAAACCCAACATATATTCTGGTGAACCCGACGTGATAGAAAGTCGGAGAAAAATTATTGAAAGTTAGTGAAAAAGAAATTATTAAAAAATTAGTACCGACGCGATAGAGAGTCGGCTGAGAATCATTAAAAGTAGTGAAAAATTTGTGAAAATAGTGTTAACGAGGGAGATATAAAAGGCTATTATTGGGAGATTTAAAAGGAGTTGAAAAGTAATTTAAATTATTGTTTAACGTTTGAAGTTTAGCTCAAAGTGAACCGATACAACCTCAGAAGTCAGAAATGGCAAATGATAATGCTGTTATGCCTCTCAATAGAGAGATGATTGATTTCGCAAGTTGCCAGAAATTACCCGTCAATCAATATGGAGGAGACCCTGTTGAATTTGCAGATTTCATGGGAGACTATTATATGTACGCCTCAGCATACGGATGGACACAAGCCATAATGGTTCAGAGATTCCCACTCTATCTGAAGGGTGCGGCAAGAGAAGCCTGGCAGCAAGTCGACAAACGGAATGTTGGCAATGATTGGACCAAATTGAAGGATGCAATGGCACTGAAACTGGTTGGTGGAGATATCAAAAGAATCATGCGACAGAAATTTTATAATGGAGTTCAAGGTCCAGATGAATCGGTCAGTGAGTTTGCTTATCATCTGACCACTTTAGCAGATAAAGCCTTTGAAGTTAAACCAGATCAAGCAGATATGGCCAAGCAGGTTAAAGAGCTGTTAGAAGATCAGTTTATAACCGGAGTCCACTCCGAAATTAAAAAGGCCCTATGTTATGTGGATTTTTCCAATTTCGATGAGCTCGTGAAGAAAGCCATGAAGATAGAGCTGAATTTAAAAAGTGCAAAAAGATCAGATGCTTTTGGAGTTAATGTGGAGAGACGAGAGCGATCAATTACGCCTGTGAGAGCACCATGGGATGAAAAGAAAATAAATCAAATCAGTAGTCCAATTTTGAGACCAAATAATAGATTTCAAGCCAGTAGATCAGCCATGAACATACAATCAAATGGACAGGTAAATAATCCTCAATGCGAACATTGCAAAAAGTCTGGACACTATTCAAATCAATGTTGGTTCAAATATGGGAAAAATCCAAGCCCTAACAAGAGATTCACAGATAACAAAAGGATCAGCAGTGATGTCGAATGCTATCGATGCGGAAAGAAAGGGCATATTAGCAGAAACTGTTTCACTAGATCAAGATCATCGTCAACGTCACCTTCACCACAAAGGGACAAAGTGAATACAAATGGACAGATCCAATGTCATTCGTGCAAGGGATACGGCCACATGGCGCGATCATGCCCAAGGAACTCAGAGAGATTTAGCAGACCTATATTAAAGAAATCGATCAGATTCCAAGAAGATATGCCAAACACTAGTAATATGACATATGCTCAGAGAGAGGAATTTCAAGACAAAATGGAAAAGGAATTTCAAGAAATGCGACAGAAGCTGAACAAACTGGTGGCTAAATTTGAATCAGATGAGGAAACTGAATCTCATATGATAATTGGAACCGTGTCAGAAGGTGAGGGAAAATCTGCCACGAAAGTGCGAAAGATCGCATCAGATGAGAATCCGACTGCACTGTTAGCCCGAGTTGAAAAATGGCTTGAGAAAATGGAAACTGACAACTCCCAGTTGAAACGATGGATCGCAGAACTCAGTGTGATGTCACTAACCCAAAGCGAACTAAAGAGAGCCATAAATTTATGTGCAAAGTTATTCAAAGGAAACAGACGATGAGATACTTAAACAAATGCAAAAGTTTGGCAAGGCTTTACGGTCAACAAGGGATTTGGCTGATATCATAGTGGAAACGACGGGACTTGATAATGTGAAGTGCCAATTCCGTGTAAATGCCTACGGACAAATCAGAGAGCTAAAGGAGCGAATACTGCGTCAATACAGTGGATGGCAAGTGCAACTAAAATTTGAGAATCGATGTCTGGAAGACGAAGAGTACTTGGTAGATTGCGGTCTGATACCAGGCTGGAAAAATAAAGTAAATGTTGTTAATGCTGTTAATACTTTGAATTCAGACAGGCAAAATTGGGAAAAGATTCTAGCAGATTTACAAGATACCCTGTATGCAGGGAATAGAGATAAAATTAATGCGAGTATCGACTTCATAATGAGCATCGAAATGGATCGAGACATGAAAGAAGGGTTGTTTGAATGCATCGTACCGTATACGAATAAACCGACAAGTTATCAGGCAAAGCTAAAAGAGGTAATTCGAAAACTAGGACATGATTATGAGGCGGCAGACGATAGTGCGAAATCTCTGATAATAGCGTTAAATATTGCGGATCAAAGGATTGAATATTATCAGGAACATTGGAGTGTAAAAGCAAAGAAAATACGACAAAAAGCAGCGGAAATATTAGGTAATGAAGGAATTATCGTGTTGACGTTCAAAGGACGAGAATTGGATGATGACGAATATTTGTTAAACTACGGATGTAACCCAAATTGCATTAATAATGTGTACGCAACAAAACAAAGTGATGAAATGGAAAAAGATGCAGTAATAGTACCGTTTTGGCCTCTGTATGAGGAAATGGATAATGATAATGTAGAGATTAAAACTGAAGTTGTAGATGACCCAGGAGAAATTGACCAAGAAATTAATGAATTGCAGAGATTAGAAACAACGGAAAATGAGGAAATGGGATCGGAAAATGAAGTTACAAGGGATATCGAGGAAATCAGCACCGATAATAGGGTACTACCGAGCATAGATGAGATGAAAAGTGAAGAGAACTTCGTTGAAACGAAAAATGACATCGCGATATGTCGGAAAAGACAGAATGATGCAGAAACGAAAAATGACATTGCGATATGTCGGAAAAACAGAATGATGCGGAAATTGAATCTTTGAGTTTAGATGAATCAAGCGAAACTGAGCGTTTTGATGAATCAAGCAGGACTGAGCGAATATTAAAAAGTTTAGTTACGGAATTGTACTTGTTAGATGAAAATGAAACAGAAGGAGATGACACTTCGGAGGGGGAGAAAAGAGTTGTAAAAAGATTGGCAACGGAATTAAAGAGGAGATTACCGTCGATAATTAAAAGAAATTATGAAGAAAAGGAATTTTGTGAGGAAGCAGTAATTGAGGACCTAACACGAACCGAGTTGGATCGAGATGTAATATTGACAGTGCTAGCCTATATAATATTGGAGATTGGTATTTATGGTTGTCTGGAAAGTGACAATTCAAAATCATTGAAAAAGAAAGCTACTGAAATGACGAATAAATATTTGACTAAGTGGATCGCAAACAATGGCGGGTGGGAAAAGTTGATACAAAAGGCTGAGAGCCCAGAAACAGAGACACTGAGGAAAAAGGGAAAACTCGCATTCCCATGGTTGATGATTTCTATTATTATGTTATTGGGAATAATAAACACGACGAATTCATTGGTGGCATACGACTGCTCCCAAACCGAAATGGGAAGAGTATATTCGTTGGTAAACGTAGCAGAGTGTTCGGATGCATATCCAGTAAAATTCAAAGTGACAAATCCAGTAAAATATCATGTATATCAAGAATCGGGGTTTCGACGAGCAAAGGTGAGAGAGTGTACAGTGAAACGAACTACTTTTGTATTTTATTGTGGAAAATGGAGCCACTCATCGATGGTGAAAATGCAATCGATACCTAGACCGATAGAAATAATTCCAGAGAATTGTTTGGCAGCCTTTCAAACAGGACAGTTGAAAATCAATGCAGATATTAAACTACAAGCAAAGCTTAACCATAAAATCCGTGAGACTGTAACCGTGCGAGGGATAATAAAGTCGAATGGTGATTGCCAAGGAGAGCCATACAAAGTAGACGATGCTATAATTGACAAAGCCGTGGTTGTGGAAGAGTACATGTCAGAATTAAGAGAATTTGATGGATCATTTGATGATGATACTGGTAAACTACAAACACATCCATTCTGCAACATGAAACAATCTAGCTGTCAGACAGGAGAATCAATCTTGGTGTACGATGTCGATACCAAAAAGTGCAATTTAGTGCAATTGAAGTCAATGAGTTTTAAAGAAATAACGGGAGAGCAGATCAGGGAAAAGCCTGAGAAAATAAGAATGGATCCAGCAACGAGTACAACAACAAGAATCACACCTCCACGGATGAAAGATACTCCAACAGTGTTAATGTCAACCTCGGAGGAAGATGGGATGCGATTCCTGAGAAAAGAAACTAAAACAAAGTGTGGACAAAGTGTCTATTGGAATAATTAATTAGTGAGAGATTAATAATAATATTAATAATAATAATAATAATAATAATAATAATAATAATAATAATAATAATAATAATAATAATAATAATAGTGATGGTGATAAGAAGAATAATAATAAACAATAATTGCGAATAATAGAAAAAAAATGTTGAACAATAATAATAGTAATTAAAATAATAATAATGATAAATAGTGTCCTATATTAGATAACACGAATCTTGATGAATTGATACTTACCATTAACTACAAAAATCTAGATTTGCTTGGTGCAAAATATGATTAAGGACGTTTCATGTACACACTTGGGCTATCCTTTGTGTCGATTCGTTCTGTGTTTTTTGTGCGTCGCACGTAAATTAGAATCAATTTTCACTCTGTATTGTATTTTTTCGAAGTGTTATATGATTAAGATTAATATCCATAAATATATTCTACTGACTATAATAATAAGTAGTTGTTTTTATACAAAATTACTGCTATTTTTCTAAATAGAAATGAGAGCAAATGAAAAACAAATTATTACTAAAAAGTCTTCAAAATTGGAAGCTGTGTATAAATCGTGACGATAATTTAAATGTTTTTGTTAGGAACACCCTGAATGAGAATGCATTTTCAAAAAAAAACATGCACACTTACCAAAAATATAGTATTTAACAGATTATAAATTTAGTATAATAATCTACATATCCAAAAATTAAAAATATAATTAATAATAATTACAAAGTCAACTGAAAATAGATTGGAATTTGAAGCTTTTTCTGTTATCTGCCAAACCTTTTTAATCAACAAAATTAAATGGTAATATTGTTTAAAATCATTATCCAAAATTTTGAGTAAAAGACTATAAAATAAATCCAATCTAGAATATGGTAAGTTAAGGAATTTAGAATCCTTAAATAGAGATTCATCATCGAAACAAGTCTGATAATCAATAATGCCGTTAAGAATGAAGGCTAAAATTTAAAAATAGTAAATAGTAAAATAAAATACTTTGATTTGATGAATACAATTCTGAAATAGCATAAGGGTAATTAAAAACTGCAACAGAAAGGAATACTGAAACTCTCAATCGAAGCTTATTGTTGAACGAAATATCCTAAAAAAAAATTGAAATTAATAAATTTAAAATTTAAAGCCTTACATTTGAATTAATCAGTTCTAGTAATTCGTCAATATCAGCTTTAACATCTAACAATTTACATTTAAATCTTTACCATCCTCGGTATTTCAAAAATTCCCTGCTAATAATCATATCAGCATAAAGTAATCTTTGCCAACTTTAAGTCCAATAACACCAGCATCGACTTTTAGAAATCCAAAAAATAATGAAATAAAATATTGATATTTCATCATTTAAGGACTCATAAAGAGCAGAAAAGTACAACAAAATCGATTACATTCGACCAATGAAAATTCAATTTACTCATTGTTTTCCTTACCCAGCGCTAATTAACTGAATTTCTCTTCTATATCACAATCAAATGAGATCGAAAAATTATTCCAAGAATCCGGAAATCCGAGAAAAATCAATAAATGGAAAAATCATCGAAATCGAATGGGAAAAACGGGACAGGTATAGATTAGCTAATGGTCAACAAGATGATGGCTAGAGATTTATCAGAAAATGGTTAGGAAGGGTCGAAAAACATTCAAAGGTATGAAAACAGAAAACGTTAATTAATTAATTAATTGGCTAATGGAAAACCCGAGCTAATGGGAAACCCGAGCCAATGGAGAACCCGAGAGATAAAGGAAACCCGAGCTGGGTAAACAAGAAGAAAGGCAAACAAAAGGAAGATTTGGGCCCATTAGCTTGACACAATGATTAATGGGAAAAGAGTAAGGAGAAGATAGCGCGCGTAGGAAGACCGGTAGGGCCATTAATTATCTGGATTCGTTGGACCATTATGGGTGACAGCCGAAGCAAACACGTAGGAGAAAATGTCAAACGAAAGATTGGCTCGGCAATAACCATTTGTCATCCTGATTTCGAGGAGTATATAAGCAAAGAGAAAATCAGAGAAAATCGGCATTTTGCCTCAGCTAGGGTTCGAAGAATTAGACTGTAGGAAAAGTTGGTGGACGAATTAGGAAAGTAGGGAAAAGAAGAAAAAGAATTAAGAATACGGAAAGGTGAAAAGGAATCAAACCAAACAGAAACCGAGGAAAACGTGAATCGAGAGAAGCTAAAGGATCAAAAGGTGAATATTATTTGTTTGCAAAGCATCAACGCCGAGCGGAGAATCGTATAAAACTTTGATTAGTAATTGTAGCGGGATAATAAATTGTGAACCTGTTGTTTCAATATACGTTGGGTCGTTCATTGTTTTGATTTAAAGAACACTAGGAGTCAGAGAGAACCGACTTGAAATAATCCAAAACCCAACACTTTAATCTTTAAAAAATTTATAAAATTAAGGGACTCTGCGGTTTTTCATTATGTTCACGCGACACGCCTATGCTGCGCTGCCGACACACTAAAGTGTCGCGACACACCGGTTGGAAAGCTCTGCTCTATAGAATAGCAGTGGTGAACAATGGTAAAGATATGAGATGATGCAGAGTGAAAACAAGGACGGTGACAAGCAACCGAAAGGTGTAGTGCTGAAGTGCATATATGAGTGAAAAAGAACAAGAAAGTCAAATAAAATAAAAACTGAATCGTCATTAGATGAATGGTGTGTGTATGAACAGTCTAGGGTTTCCAAAAATCCCGGGATTTTCATGTATTTTTAAATAAATTTTTATGATTTTACTAAATTTTTATATCAAATAATTTTTTATTACTATCAAAACTAAAGATTTTGCATAAATTATTGTAAATTAAGTTTTCTCCTTAAACATCTACTTTTCGATTTTCTTTAAAAAATAATATCGTAAAAATACTAAAGCGTTCAGCATTCTTGTTGACATTCGATTTCGAATTTTAGAGCAAATGAATCCAGATATGGGAAAAATTCGTTC
Organism: Schmidtea polychroa; assembly: GCA_959609185.1. Classification (NCBI taxonomy): domain Eukaryota; kingdom Metazoa; phylum Platyhelminthes; order Tricladida; family Dugesiidae; genus Schmidtea; species Schmidtea polychroa. The sequence continues at coordinate 46,006 of CAUHTR010007890.1, forward strand.
AGAAGTTGTTGATGTTGGTTTAATTGTCAATAAAGAATCATATAACTTTTCCAAATTTGCAGATTTAGACCAGAACTTTCATATTGTGACATCTCATTTTTGATAGAAACTTTATTTGAAACTTTCTTTGCATTCAAAACTTTGTTAATTGATTCCTGTAGCTTATTTTCTCTCTGCATAGTTTTGTCAGGTTGTGTTTCTTCTTCTGAGCTTGAGGTTTCCTTTTCTTTATTGTTTAAAGAAAACTTTTGGTGTAATTGTTCGGCAAATGATTTAAATTCTTCTTTGCTTGAATACTCCAAGAACTTATTTCTTTTTGCATATGCACCATTGTGAAGGAAATATAACAAAGACACGACTTTTTTGTTTCGTCTAGCTAAAAGTTTGTCTTTCAATTCTGAGACGAGCTCTGTAGCAAGCGGATGTTGATTTTCATTCAGGGTCTCAAATAAGTATGCAATCGAACCTTCAGCAGTTAACAAATTACTGTTGTTTTTGCTTAGCTCATTAATGACTTCAGCAGCAGGTGCAAGTATTTGGCTAATTGTTGTCAGAATACTGAAATGTTCTTTGGGTAAAATTTCTTGACCAATTTCTATTAGCGTATCATTGATAGGTTTCTCAAGCTTTATGAATCGTGCAACCATTTGATCTGTAGGTTTCCATCTTATTTTACAATCCAAAATTAGATCAAGTTTTTGCCTTCTTGTTTCAATACATGCTTTTGAAAAATTGATTTGTGAACAGACGAGTATTTAAAGAACTTGACAATTTTTCTAGTTTACTTCAACACCTCACTAATGCACTGAACTTCTGTGTAATCTGGTTCTGAATCCAAATCATTGAAAAATGCATCTCGGCCTTTTGATCACTCATATTCGGTGTCATCTTCGTCTTCTACGACCTCAATTTCTTGACCAATTTCTGAATCAACGTGATTTGATTTATTTTCATAGAAAACTTTCACCACAGAATTATGAATAGCGTGATTGTAGCAGATTTGATAAATATTTTTGTTGAGTTTTCATATTTCACCATTACTGCAGCTCCATTATTGCTGGATGCTACACTATCACTTTCCAAATCCAATTCGAATTCATCTAAAAATTCTGTGACAAAATCAGTTGTCCTTTCGGCGTCACATGATCCTTCCACAGATTTCAATCCCAAAACAGTGTCTTCTTCAGGCTCGTGTAATGTAATATTCAAATATTTGCGTTGTTGACAATCTGACCATTCAACGATGCTTATTGAATATTTTCCACCAATTTCCTGTCTCTTTTTCAATTTTTGAATAGTTTCACTTTTTTTGTGCTCATAGAATTCATAGATTAAACTTGCTACTGTTGATGGACTGTTGGGCATTTCCATTTTTTTCAATCTGATGTATTCTCGTATACCCTCTGAATTCAAAATTGCGTGTATGGAAAAACCATCTTTCGCTGCAAATTTCGCCAAAATCTCACCGAGAGTTTCTTTGTAAAAATACGAATCTATTGAATGACTGCTTTTTGAATTCTTTGTGGGTTCAGGATCCGAATAATTTTTCCTTTTTGTTGATGTTGCTTGGCTGTTTTTCAAGACGTCCGGATGGGTGGTCTTTAAATGAGTCCATAAACCTTTTGTTGAACCTCCTTTTGTTTTCAATTTGCTAAAACATTCATTACAAATTGCATGATCATTACCATCTTTTTTGTAGTATTTCCAGACGTCTGACATTTTCTAAAAATTATGATTATAATTATTTCACGATAAAATCAATAAAGATCAAATTATGAATCATTTCAAGCCCTACTTACCAAAATATACTAGCTTCGAAATTCAAAGTTTGAATCACTGACAGTGATTTACTGTTAAATAATTTTTTCAATCCAGAAAGTGCACGACAAATTTTTCAATTATAAATTATACAAAAGAAAACATAGAGCAAGTTCAGAATAAAAAACGAGGGGCAAAGTATTTTTTGAGCTTTTCGGTATTTACTTGAAGATTCAATAGAGAAAAATCGTGGAACTTTCTAGGGTTTTTTTTTAAATTGGAGCTTTTCATATCCGAATCGTTAATTCCTTCGAATTATAAAAACACTCTTCAATTTTTCCTTTGAAACTAAATTATATTCAAAATAAATGGAGATATTTTCAACAGAAGGTTCATAATCGTAAAGAAAAAAACTGGAACAAAATCCCGGGATCCCGTTTTGAAAACCCTAGAACAGTCCACTGGATCAATCGTCTGTGTATCAATTTTATCACTTTTTGCATAATGCTTTTATGTTCAAACTATAATGTATTTTTTTATAAATTTATGTATTTGGTTGGAATCAAATCTTAACCTATACAACTGTGACTTATATAATGCCGCCAACACAGTTAAAAGGAAAGTTTAAACTTATTAAAATTATATTGTAGAAAGTATGAATAATGATAAATAAAATATTAATAATTATTAAAATTTTTCAATTTTGATCGTATGTTTCATTTATCGCCTTGGTGCATTAAACTCCTTGCACTCTGGCGTGGAACAAGTTTGCTTCCAATGTAATTATGACTGTAATTATTATGTAATTATTGTTGAATAGTTTTGTTTGAAAAATGTTATGAATGAATGATTTCATCTGTTAATAATTTAAAATAATATTATAAAACATTAATTTTAATATTTTCTCAACAAGATAATATCTCCAGTTTTATTAAAAAAAAACTCTGGCAATTTATACCTATATCACACTTATGGGTGATATTTGTACTTTAGCTTCATTTACAATTAAAGCAAAATTAATTATTAATAAAATCTGAAAGATAAAATCTGTTATATAGGAAACATATAGGAAATTAGGGTGAACTCACAGAAGTGATTTAGTCTCATTAATGATTTTTTATAATTAATTCTATAAGACGCCCATTATTGGGAGCTTAAAGTCTGTCATCAAATAAAGTATACGAATCTGTCTTAATTTCCCTGAAACCGTTGAACACCGCAATTTTAGCATCAGTTTTGACTAGCTATCTTATATAACTAACATTCTTAACAGTTAGACTTTTACATTATTGTTGGCATTCCAGGTCCTACATTCATAATGTTTTATGGCTACAGTTGTCCTTGATCCAAAACGCCAAATAATTAAATTATCTAAACAGTGCGTCACCCTTGATTGCGTGTCTTTTACATCAAGTTGGTATTATGTAACGTGGTTGAGAACTAATAAGCAGGTGAACTCAGTTATCAAAGCTACTTCTCATTAACTCAAATTTCAGGGTTCTTGATTACTGATATAAGTATTTAAGTCGTTATAATCAATATTGTGGTAAGCCATTAGACGGTCTTATCGAAATATATAAATTTTAAATGATACAACCAGGTAAGATTTTATGAACGTTTTATATGAATAATATAAAATCAGTAAACTGAAGTTTTTGAATAAATGAATTTTTTCGATTTCTAATTTGAATAATGCTAAAATGAATTTAAAGTTCGGAAATAAATTAATATTTATTCCAAACAATACCAGTTGACAATAAATGGAAATACACTTAAAAAATTTTTTAATCAACTTTATAAATATGAAAAGCAACAATACAAATAATCACATGTTAATTCTTAACCTCGTTTGATTTCGCCTATTAATAGTAATCAACTATCACAGAAAATCCAGTTTAAAACAAAGGTTTTCCCTCTTCCATTGATTCACTAATTTAAACAACTTTCCAAATTTTACGAGTCTTATTCTGACCGATCAATCATTTAAAAATCCTAATTACACATAAATCAACAACATTTTGTGTCCCACCATTAGCACAACTAGAAATCTTATTTGTATTTCGATTTTTAAATTATATGTCCACGTATTTTGTGTTATTTCTTATATGTGTGTATTTTGTTGTGTGATGTGTTCATTTCATTATTTTGTTGGGTTTGGGTCAACATTCGATTATAATCGGCTAAGGAATGAAGGTTAATTATCATATTATCCGGAAATGAAACGCAGTACTTCTCGTCAGACCCTCATGATCGTTCTTAGGTCATGACACCCAAGGCCTGTACCATGTTGGTGATGTGCCATGGCGGCGGAGCGTAGTGAATCAGGTGAGCCCTTGCCTTAGGACTACTTCACTACTTTTCGACTTTTCTATTTCCCTGACGGCCGACAGAAGGTCTTACATCACCTGCGTGGAATTTCAGCGAAATCTAACTCTCTGGTATCAATTTATTCTTCTGGAAATCGTCGTTATCAAAATGTCACATACTAAAATGAATAACTCCATCAACAATAACCAAGGTTATAATTAAGTACACAAGATTTAAAACAGTAAAGGACTCTCGACAGTAATGACTACACATAAACATGAATCTCAGACAATGTACATCGTCAAAGATGTATTTCACAGATTATACATGTATCATGAGTAGGCGGAATCAATCACAAAGTAGATGGGGATGTGCCAGCAAATAGTTCGTCCAAATCGAAAAAATCAGCAGCATCCTCTTCCCACGAGGTGCTGGAAGGAGGCACGACTCGAAAATGGTGAGCCTGGTACGGTTGGCACCGCTACTTGTGTTTGTAGAGCTGTCTGGACGTTTTCTGTGATCAACCTGGCCTCTCGCTCGGCTTGTAACACTTTTCGTTTTCTATTCCGCTCGGCTCGCGTCGGTTGCCGGCGCTTGGAGGTTTTCTGCGTTATCGGGAGAGTGACCGATTCCGGTAGAACGACGGGCCTCGGGACCGTTTGACTGATGCCCGTGATGCTGACGTCAGGTGTCGTGGGTGAATAGAAGAGTGTCCACACAACTTGTACAGGCTTTACCCACTGATCGAATCGGATCCAGTGGGTAGTAATGACTCGGAAAAACATTATCCTCCTCTACTATCGGCACATTGGCGATCTTTTTTGTGATCGTCGCCTGTACGTAGACCTTGTGTAGAGCTTCGGATTGTTCCTTCACGAGCAGTCGCAAAGATCCGACTCTCATCGACGAGACTGTCACGGCAGTGCTCGACCCTTTCCAACTTCTTCCTCGTCTCTTTCATCTGCAGAGGTGCGAACCACGTTCCTTCCAGTTCGTCTATCCTCTTCTTTAACAATCCAATCTGTCCCTTCAGTGTCTTGATTATGGCATTCTTGTCTGCACAAGAATAACAAGGCTTGAGAACCGATGAGGTGGCGGGCTTTCCAGACATTTCTATGACAACAACAAAAATATAGATAGGTGAACCAGATAGATAAACATAGGAAAACATAACTATAAGTAGATGGTGAAAGCTAATAATTGAGCGAGAAAGTTCCCTGACCTCGTATGTCTCGCTAGCGGGGATCACGTCCGTTTTATTACGCATATGATGATACGGAATGAACACAAGTGAATCCATATTCGGGTCCCTTAACTAGAGGAAAAGAGAAATGGGGTGAAGAACGCGCATTCGATCGACTTCCGTTTATCATTAGAATGAAAAAAAAACATTTTCTGACGACGTTAGGGGATACGAGCACCTACCAATTACAGTAGTTAATTTGTCTAGTAGAACTTTTTAATATTGCCAATCGTTGACCAATAATATAATGAAATTCACGGCCCAAATCAACTCACTCTTCAACATGCGAGATTTACTTATCAAAGAAATAGTCGAGATGAACGGTATCATTATTACCAGGTTTTCAGCAGTGGATTCAAGCGAGCAGGAGAGAATTAACTAGTTGGTCTTCGATTTAAATTAAATTCAAAATAAAGAAAAACATTAAGAGTTAAGGGCAAAAATCGGAAAATTAATTAGCATTCATGAAAAATGTGAATCCAGTATATTAGAGAAATTTAATATATTTTATCAACTGATTTAAATCTATTCTAATCACAAATCCATAGATGAATTTACGTTAGTAGTTTAACGGTCGCTGTTTCGCGTTCACATTAGTATGTCTACACGTGTCAAATTTTTTGTAGATAAGCTGGTCTCTAGTGGCGGTGTATTCAACAGTCGTCTCACCTGTGATTGCTTCATGGCTATATTGATCAGTGACTCGTATCACACTGATAATTATATTTATTTATCGCTCGTTGGTTTAGCGGGTGTTGTTATTCCGATCAATTTGAGGTGATTATCAGTGTAGTCTATGATTTTTAGATTTGTGTAGTGTGTAGATCATATGTTGTTTCAAATTCGGCATTGAGTTCCAATTCTTATCCGCGGCTCGTCTTCTATTAGCGTAGAAAATCTCTTATTGGAACAATATCTACTCTACCTAATGAGCAGTGAAATCGTATCAAATTGTCTTTATTGGGCTAATTCTCTTGGATCTTATCATTTATGTTCCATGTTGGAGAAAGAGGTCCAAATTCTCATGAGTGGTAAATTGCTTGTCGGATATTTGGCTAAATTTTGGATTGGTTTATTACTTATACCAATTTTTTGGGTAGATTTATCGTTCATATTCAATTTCCATGCGTTTGAATGTCGAAAACTAATTGCTGCTACCCTATATTCACCCTAACTGACGAAATGCACAATTCACAGATTTATTCACGATCTGAAGAAATTTAATTAATTTAATTAAAATTTATATATTTTATCTGGTTTCTTTTGGTTTTTCTTGGAATTATATTAATTTTCTAAATCTTTTCTATTAACTGTATGTATCTGGTGTTCTTTTAATACTTTGATTTTGGGTATTTTTTGTTGTTACCCTTTCCTCTTTTTATTTGCTTACTCTATTTCCTCTTTTGTTTTACCTCTCAACCCAACAGTTTTGTATTTTTTGTACGCCATGATTCTAAAATTGTGTGTGTACCTTTCTAGGACTCTTGTTGTCATGCTTATGGATTTTTTTATTAAGTATTCTTTCCTATATTTTAGAATTGGGTGATTCTTGTTTGATCAGATTAAAAATATATACTTTTCAAGATACTTCCTAATTTTACAAATATACCTTTACAAATACCTTTACAATAACTGGGATTCTATTACACCTTATTCAGATCCTCTATAGATGTTAATCATTGCAAATTCATTCCTAAAATTTGAGTAGCCTTCTACCTTAGTTTCTTCGTTTTAATTATCTCTCTCTAAGTGTTATCATTAACCATTCTTGACTTATCCTTTAAGTTAGTATGGTTGTACCCGTACGGCTGTGGTTATACAGACCTTAATCGTAAGTAAACATCAGAAATGGACAAACCAACGGCATCTATTGGTTTTCCCCCAAAAAATTAGCGGTATTATCAACTTTACAAAAGCGATTTCAAAGTATGTGTGATGTCACAATCAATCTTTTGTGGTGTTTGAAACCAGTTTGAACACGTGCGCTCATGTCATCGTATACGTATCACAAACTGAGACCGACAGCATCAGGCGGAAGATTGGTTAAGGACGTGCCACTATGCTTGATCTTAGGACCCAGTAACCGAAACTCGGAGAGCAATTAACTGGTTGCATCTATAGTTGGCCAGAGACAGCAAACCGGATCTCTAGTCACACTTTTACCTGGTTTCAAGGGTAATACCGATAGTCCAATTTTGAACTAAGGTACCACTGTCCGTATATGGATATTATTGAACTAAAGTTTTGATAGTTAAACATGATAATGTAAAACTTTCAGACGAAAATAAAAACCTATTTAAAATGTTTATTATTATCTTCAAATATTACATAACGAAAACTTAACTATACAATAAAAAAAATATTTAAAATCTTAGGAAGCAGTTGAAAAACTTCCGATTGAATTTCTGCATCCTAATATATCCACGCATTTGTTAGAGGGTTTTTAATGTGATGTGTGTGGAGATCAATCACATGTGATTCATCGTCCAAAGAAATCCACATTGTATACCAACTCGCGATTCATTTATTCACTCAACATGATCTTTGCATCCGCCACGGAGTACAATTTTTGCGTATTTTAGCTAATGCGTACACATTAGAGCGTTTTCGGGAATTAAAATGAAATAATTTACACAAATCATAATTTGGTTTATTTTACCTAATTTTACTCTAATTTAAGAATTATTTTTATGTCTAATTTGTCCATAATTTCTGTCAGATTATTTTCTCTTATACTAATTATAATACTCAATTTGGACGATGTTTGCGACCTATTGTGTTAGTGATTTTAATTATATGTGTTTAATTAACCAAAAGCTGTTATGTTCGTTGCTTTGAGTACTTAATTTGTTATTGTTAATGTGAGGTGTTTTCAGCTGAGAATTGAATATTTCAATGATTTAAGATAATTTTAAATGATAAATAATGAACTATTAAAATAAGTTTTAAGATAAATTTTAAATAAATACATTTTAAATATTGCAAATTTTAATAAATTTGTTTGAAAATTATACAATATTTCACTTAAATAAATACTTGGAATTATGACCTTATTTTTTGAACCTGATTTAAAAAATACCCATAAATCGCGCAGATAAGCCGCATTTAAATTTTTTATAAATCACGAAGTTTTTTCTAAAAAAATTTACTTATCTGCGCGATTTGAGAGTAATTTAGAAGATGTTCTAGCAACTTCTAATAGTTGATTTTAAATAGACTCGATTCAGTTGCATATTTATGATCATTCAACAAATTAATACATATTGGCAAACTCTTATTTTTTCCCCAACATTAATTTTAAATCTAAATTATAGAACCACTTATTAATTGAAAATGAGGATAAATTATTACAGTGCATTTAACAGTTTGAAATAAAATCAAAAGCTTGGAAATTGTTTAGAAAAATATATGGCGTGAAATTCAATATTATATAATAGATATATAATATACATCTGAATAGGTCACATTAGGAGCAGATTTCTAAATTAGATTTAAACTCTGGAATCAATTTTAATGAAAATGCTATAAAGAGCACTTAACTTAAAACCTTTAGGGCCCAGAATTTTTTCTGTATCACAACAGATTTTTTCAATTCTGGATATTTAAATCTGTTGAGAATTTGCCTTTCGTTTGGTCACATAATTCGTAATTAAAAATTTTACTTTTCTCTATCGAATAATGAATAATTTGTCCCTCTCAAACTTTAAATTGGTTCGAGGTGTGTCTTTCTTCTTTTGAAGATGTACTTTGAATACAAATGTTTAGTGGGTCATTTTTGGTAAGCAGAACTGGCGATATGGGATAAACTAAACATCTGGTTACGGTGTCTAACAATTTTTCATTTTCAACCTGTTATATTTTGTTTGGTATTAAAAGTTATCTGAAAATTGACTTTTCTCTAGTTGAATGTATACTGAACTTATTCTGTCGGACGAAAACTCCTAAATTCAGTTATATATTGTTGCTCTTGAAAGAGCATCTCTTCCTTATACTTTTTTAATCTGTTGAATAATTTTTTTCTTTTCTACCTTTAAAAGTAAAAACAGAATTAAGCTTCTTAATTACACTGTCTTATTTCAGGTATAAAAAACTTTGTTCTAACTTTATCATTTTTATGATAAAATAAGGACTTTTTAGCCTTCCGGGTAGCGTTTAAAAATATGTAATAAAATTTAAGAAAATTTGTGTTAATATACCTTAATTTTAGGTCACGCCAATGAATCAAGATGAATTATTCGTTACTGTTTCTTTGATAAGAGAAAAAATTGATAACCAACAGAAAAAAGTCGCACATTTAATTCAAAATAGTCACAATCATCGATCTATGTCATATTTCGTTTGTAAAATAGAACTCAGAGTATATTTATCTCTTACATTTGGATCAAACAAAAATGAAAAAGACAGGCACATTTTATCATTTATTAATGATATATCTAATGAGTTACAAGGTGTGAGAATTATTGAATTGCTACGAGTCGAATAAATATTTATTTATTTCTCATTCGTTATTATTTATTAATTATTAACCACATTTATTATTATTATTATTATTATTATTATTATTATTATTATTATTATTATTATTATTATTATTATTATTATTATTATTATTATTATTATTATTATTATCATTATTATTATTATTATTATCATTATTATATTATTATTATTATTATTATTATTATTATTATTATTATTATTATTATTATTGTTATTGTTATTATTATTATTATTATTATTATTATTATTATTATTATTATTATTATTATTATTATTATTATTATTATTATTATTATTATTATTATTATTATTATTATTATTATTATTATTGTTATTATTATTATTGTTACACTAAAGAAGACTAAACCCATGACTTTCAAAAGAAACTGTTTTTATTTATCTATATATCACGATGGATCAGTGTGAAATTAGGATGTTTGGATTTTCTCCTATTTTTAGCAGGCGTATCCTGTTATTCGCGCTTCCTTCTGAGTCCAACGTAGGGCGCACTATTTCTTGTCCGGCTTGTATCGATATTTCTGTTGAACTGATCGGGCCTTTGATTACGCCACTCATCGGACGATTTGCCAGAAAGATTTTCAAGCTAGTCGTATTGATGGATTTGGTTCACCATTTATTTATCTATGTCCACTAGGGTGGAGTGAAAATTTTTTTTTCTTAATATCTTGTTTGGATAGCTATAAAAACTTGGTAACACATGCAATTAGTAATGTGGCAAACAATTAGACAATTTAGAGCATATCTTGAGGTTCCACAATTGACCTAAAGTATAGGCATATTTCGATAAAAAAGCAATAATCTTTAAAAAAAACATTTTTTTATAAGTAACATATTTATGTTATGGTTTAACTTTTAACAGTCTGTACATAACATTACAAGTAATAAGAACCATATCTGTGAAGGGAAACCACATGCAAACTGTCTAACATGTTTTTATAACTACAAATGATGTTGGGCTTTGGTGTCCAGTTTTGGCATTTTCGATCTCGATTCCAAGCGTGCTCTAATGAATCCGTCGCGTTTTCTGGACCACACACCATTTCGGATGCTTCTGTCACTAGCTTGATATGTCTCTCTACTGCCTGGGTGTGACAAGGATAGCGGGCGAAATCCAGTCTTGGCGTTTCTTCTTCCCGGATCATGGTTAACAAAGTATCTTCGTCAATGTCCACTACGATTGGAGGCTCTGTGATCGGAGTTTTCTGCCAATCGATCATGTCTATGTAGCTAGTAGCTTCAAAGTTGATTACTGGCACGCAGAAAGATCTAACTGAAGTCGTACGTTTCTGCTTTCTGGATTTCAGTATGCGTCGCAGAGCTAACTCGCGTATATCTGATCTTTCATCGGTAAGCATCGCAAGCAACAGATTTTCTGGATGACTAAAGAATGCGTTGCGTTGAATTACCGGGTCAACAACTTTCTTCAGCTCGTCTGTGAGGTAGCGTGATTTCAGTATCGTACTGTGGACATGTCGAGCGCCGTCTTTACACGAAGGGGTATTCTTTATTTCAAACCATGCAGGTGCATAAACTGTTACGATGAAGGTAGCAAGCGTCTTTAGTTCATCCGACGGGCTTCTTGTGGCAACATACAGACGTAGTATGCGATTAGCCGTGGTTAACCATCTCGAATGGTTGATAAGACCAGGATTGCGAAGTGAATGGTCGACAGGCCAAATACCAACACTTACAGCAGTACACAAATCGAACAGGTATTTCTGATCTGTACTTAAATCGTCGGAATTTGCACTTGACGGTAGAACACAGTTTATCGGCATGTAGTCAACGATGGGAAGCTTCTCACAATTCAACAATTACTTTCCAATGGGACCAGAAAATCCTTTTGGACCATTGGTAGGTCCATCAAGATACTGAAACAAATGTCTTAACGGTAATTCGTTTGCATGCAAACTGACATACGAACCACTGTAGCGGTCTGTGTAACGTCACTTCAAGTAATCGAATGATGCCTCCTCGAATGCCCGTATTAGTGGCTGTCCCATCACAACCTATTGCTTTTATGCACTCGTGTCAACATTTCTTTTATTCAAATATGCAATCAACTCAGCCGTGATAACTTTGCTTGACCCTGCAGTTGGTGTAATGTGGACCGAAATATGTAGCTCCTGGTTCGGCTATAATCGATATATGTTCTTCAGTTATTATTTTCCGATGAAATTTACCATCGCATTCTTTAATTTGGGTCATTGTATTGTCTTTTTCTGCCGTCAAATATAACCCAGTGATTGTGTTACTGACTTCGGCACATAATGCGGCCACGCTTATTACAACGTTCTCGACGCACTTTACTTCTGTCAATCACTTTAGAAACATCATGTTCGTGGATTATTCCAACATCTTGAAGAACAGCACTGGCGATTCCTGCTGCCGCCCTGTCGGATACGCCATGTCGATCACACGCTAAAGCCAACGACGGTAGCTTAACTCTCATCTGCTTGTCATTCAATTTTCGCTGTTGTTAATTTGGCTTATACAATCGTCATCAGAGTCATCATCGCCGGTATCCATTTCCTCTTCCATTCCAGAAATATCGTCACAGACATCCGACTGTTTATCACCGATGTCATCAATGGCAGATTTGGTACACATCTGCCTCTGTGTCGACTCTTTACGGATATACCGCTTTTGTAATCTACTGGATTCAACCTCATCAACTCCAGCTATGATCATACTGCGTGAACCCCGCTGATCTTCTAGAAAGTCACGTTCAATTGTGGGTATCTTTCTTGACTTCTCACAGTGACACTGAGACATACAAGAGCACTTGCAGGAGCAAATGTCAAAGAGTTTAATCGATTCATCTTTAAACTGCGATATTTTCTCTCTGTATGGTTCTGAGTCCTTCCTAGATTTATACGGCTTCAGCAATTTCATGAACGTCTTGTGGTACACGTTCAACATTTCATGAACACGGCGGTGGCTTACATGTGGTATGGAAGCTTTGTCCCATATTTGTTCTACTTTCATTGACACTGTTTCTGCCACGTTGCGATGTGAAGGATCTTTATTGTTCAATTCGCATTTCAGTCTCTGCTTTGTCAGGTTGTAGAATTTCATAACATCTGCATAAGTCGGTAGTTGATTGTCGGGCATCTCGGATGGACCACCAAAGATGACACAAGACACTTTCTTTCTGGTTACAGCCATTGCAACTCTAAAAGGAAAACCAGAGGCATTTTAAATCCATATTATTTAAATGCCATCAATGACTTCAATAATATGTTATAATATTACCTCTTATAATGAAGTATCGTAGTGGAGTAATTATTTATCACTAACAATACTACATACAGCGATTCAAAAAAAATACAATGTTATGCAATATGTATGCAATAATCCGTCTGAATTGACTCTAGAAACAGGAAGTGCAGCGTGTGAATGCGTAGAAAAGTGAACTAATAATGATCTTTTAGTTAACAGTAAGTAACGATAACGTATTAGTGGAAGCAAAAAGTTGCCAATTCCTTGTAATGAAAAGAACACCGGATAGCAAATACATTATCGTTTTCTTATCAATGGTTACATTTTAAAGTTGGTTGTGGAACCTCAAGACATTATTTAAATTATTGTTTTTCTTTACAGAGTACTTCATTTGACATCATAGCAAGTTTTTATAACTATCCAAAGTCTACTAAGTCAAAAAATTTTTTTTCGGTCATTTTCACTCCACCCTAATGTCCACTTGATTCCTTTGGACCTCCAGCTTGCGTAATTTTACCTTTTCCGCTCTGATTTGTACCTGACAGTGTGTAGCCTAGATTTACAGTTACTCCTTCAATTGGTTTCGCCTCATGAACCTGATTGGAACCAGGTAGTCTTCATCGTCCGACAGCCGTCTTTGACCCTACAATCACTCCGATCCGCTTATAAATTCTCTATTAATTGATTCATTAAAGTGAAATGAACAGGTCAAATTAATTCAATAAATCAATAGGCGAAGAATTAATTTCGACTCAGTTGTTGTTAGATTAATAATCGATTTTTTATAGTGCTAATAATTTGTTCTCTCAAAAATAAATTTCCATTCATCTCGTATCGGTGTTGGATTCCTCTTTTTAAATTTCGTTTTCCTTCATGTATTCGCACAAAATAACGGCAACTTCAACAAAAATTTATGCTACATTTTTTTAAATAAATTATATGCACAATACACATCAAGTAATCATGAACGGACGGTTATCTGGAAGTAGTCAGATCTACTCCTGGTGATGAGGCGGAAAAGGTTCGAGTGACGCTGGTAGATATGACTCGAAACCTTGTTTCCCAAATGAATCTCTCAAATTGACAAGTGTAGTGGAACGAGAGTGCCTCAAATTGCACAGACAATTGGGAAGAGTGGTTGAATAAATTCCGCAAACCAAGGGATGAAAATGACAATAAGAAGTTTAAGGAAAACTAAGTCAAAACACAACTCGAAAAAATGGATACCTTCAGGACCCAACGAGAAATAATAAGAATGGCTGGATTATTTGAATAGATTTATGAACATTGTCGATGAATTAATAATAATAATTATTGTCCTTTGATGTATATTTCTACTTTTATTGTTTGGTTATTTTGATTTCAGATTTAAATTAGGAAAAGATCTTCTGAACAGATGAATTCAAAAAGAAAACCGAAAGAAATTCTACTGAGAAGCCCAAAAGACGATTTAAAGTCAGAAAGAATTCAAAAAAAGCTTCCGTCTTACATCGTCAATTATGTTTAAAATAAAATATTGATATAAAGTAAATTAAAGGCAATATTTAAAAATTATATAAATCAGTGTAATATTTTAAAATTAAGTAATAGATTTTAAATAACTAATGCACAATTTTTAAATTAAAGTAAATTAAAGTAATAATTTAAAATTTATTGTCAGATATTTCTAAAAACCAATGGCTTCTAAAGAAATTTTTATGAAATAATTTTCAAAGACAAATTTAAATGCTAATTTTTATGAATTAATTTTTGTTAATAATAATAGTAATAATAATAATAATTCAACAAACAGACAAGTATTTACAACTTGATACCAAGTACTTACAACCAACTAACAACACATAAAAATAATAACAATTGAAGACAAAATATAAATACAAAGTTTATTCATCATCACATATTTGCTTATAATAAGATCTTAATTCGGCAAATAGAATTTGTACTATTTCTTTATTCTTATATTCTTGACTAAATCTAAAAGGTCAACTAAATACTTACAACCAACTGCTAACAACTAGGTACTTTCAACTAAATACCAAGAAGGTCCGGTCTTAGAACAAGGCGAACAAGGCAACCGCCTTGGGCCCCGCGCTTTGAATAAACATTTTTACTACTTTTTACAATTTTAATACTATTATATAATACTTGTCTTTTATATAACAAGAGTATCAAGAAAACTTTATATTTAATTTTCAGAATAAAATAATTAGAAAAATGGGTACTAATATATTAAAATTAATTATCTGCGATCTGTCACTGACAATTATGACATTTATTTAGACATATTACCATTAATATTAAGAATATAAGTATGGGGCGTACAGGCGTAGCACTTTATCCATACCGGGACTTATGTGGTCAATGATTACTGATTTCAGATTTGGGCATCGTCAATCAAAAAGTTAGCGTCGTTAATAATTAGTCCGATAACAAGAAAGTTAACTCCGTTAATCGTTAATAAGTTACTTTTTTAAATGTAATGAAAGTCATCGTTAAACCGTTGATTCGTATATTTTTACTGTATAAAAAAACGAATAATTCACTTTTTTGTATAAAAAAACTAAACCATCTGAAAACACCTACAGAAAATTGCCAAACGAATTGAAACTATAAAATCAGATTTTTTTATCGTTTTAACAGCTCTAGAAACCGAAAAAAATATTTTATTCCATCAGTAGCAGGACAGTATGCCTCCAGTATGGTGCAATGGCAATTTATGGCACATAATGGAAAACGTAAACTTTACATTAATGAAATTTATTTAGCTATTAGTGAAGTATGATTTAAATAAGAATTGTTATTTGAATTTAAAAATGTCCATTAATTGATTTTTTAGTTGAGGGGATATGCCGCCAAAACAAGATCGCAATTTTGGCAGAAAATATAAAAGTGGCAACGAGAAGAAAAAACAAAAAGCAACGCAAGAAAACCAAATTAAGACATTAACACAATCTCTCAATAAATTTCTTGTACAGCAACATCAAAGTTCGTCAACATCGTAAACTTCTGAAGAATACAAAGATGCAGATTTGCAGAGTCTAGTGTCGATTCTTCTGATGTTGGGATTGTTGATACTTCTCAGATTACAGGATATCTGCAACTGCAAATGAAGAAACAGAAGAGTTGGTTGGTTTGATAAATCTAAATGATGATTTTAATGATCCAGCAACTTGTCCAGAACATTTGAATGCAGACTCTCGTTCTACAATTGTTTGTAAGGGTTCAAAAAAAAGTAAAGAAAAAGATGTTCCATCAAATAGCAATAGACGGAACTTTTCTACAACCTACTGCAAACGACATATGGAAAATGGAGAAATTGTCAACTGAAAATGGCTTATATATTCAGCAGCTAAGAACAAATGGTTTTGTTTCTGTTGCAGACTTTTTGCCAGCACTTCGTCCACGGTCAAGGATACGACAACGGTGCGAACATGAAGGGACATAAGTCAGGCGTACAGGCTCGTCGTTTACAATTAAATCCTAGGGAATTTTTTACATCTTGTACCTGTCACAGCTACAACTTGCTTCTATGTGACATGGCAAAAACTTGTCCTGATACAATGACGTTTTTTGGTATAATTTGACAAATCTATGTTTTATTTTCTGCTTCAACAAAGAAATGGGCTATCTTTTCCAATTATGTTCGAAATATTTCAGTAAAACCAGTTTGTGAAACAAGATGGGAAAGTCGTGTGGAATGTGTAAAGGCAGTACGATATCAAGCAGGCGAAATCAATGGTGCACTTTTCAAAGGCTTGAAGTGAAGCAGAGCCATTGTGCAAACAACTTAAGAACTTCAATTTCATTGTTTCAATTGCTTTTTGGTTTGATATATTGTTCCAGTTTAATCATATCAGCAAAGAATTACAAAATATTTCTGTCGATCTAGTAACTGCAATTGATAGCATGGTTGAAATCTTACAGAGATGGCGATTTTGAAACAGCAATAGCAATTGCAAGAGAAATTGACAAGGAATTAGAAGTTGAACCCATTTTCAAAGAGACGAGAGTGTGAAAAAGAAAAAGGATAATTATATATGGAGGAGAAGATGAAGGATCTGTAGATCAACAAGAAAATTTTCGCACTGATTTTTTGAACCAGATTGTTGATGTTGCAATCATGTTGATTTATAATAGATTTGAACAACTACGAATGCATCATAACTCGTTTGGATTTCTTTATAAATTTCATCAATTACAAAATGATTATCTACTGAATTGCAGTATGAATCTGGAGAAAATGCTTACAGTCTACGAAAGTAAGGATCTTGATGGTTTCATGCTTGCTGAAGAGTTGCAATCATTGAGTTCCATAATTCCTGCAGCCACCTACAACGATCCTGTTAAGATTTTGCAGTTTCTGTTAGTAAACAAGCATTATAGTGACTTTTCTAACTCACACTTTGCACTTCGAATACTTCTAACTATTCCTGTCACTGTTGGTTCCGGAGAAAGAAGCTTTTCGAAACTAAAACTTATTAAAACCTATATGCGATCGACAATTATTCAAGATCGGCTCAGTAACTTAGCTATTTTGTCAATTGAGAATGATGTTGCTAAGAATCTTGACAATAATGAACTTATTACAGATTTTGCAGCCACCAAAGCTCACAAGATTTGCTTGTAAGTTGTAAAAACAAGGTGGAAGTAGTAGATACAACCAAACAAAAGCTATAGCGTATAATGTAGAGTTATATCTGATCTGTCAATTAGCATGCCAAACCAAAACATTTTAATTATTAATTTTTTTTTCAGTTTTGTGCTCTTCAGTTAAATGAATAGAACTGTAATTATTGATGTGTCAACGCTGTTATAGAGTAAAAATTTAAGTAATTTAATTTTTTATTTCCCATTATTTTAATATGTGTAGAAATGCAAATTTTTGCATGGGTCTCGCTTTCGTCTACTGCCATGGGCCCCGGATGCTTAGGGCCGGCTCTGATACCAAGTACTAGGTACCTGCAACTTACAACCAAGTACTTACAACTAAATAAAAACACATAAAAATAATAACAATTAAAGACTTAATAAAATTTATTTTTGCTTATAATAATTTTCTTAAATTAACTAGTAAATTGTGTACTATTTCTTTCTTCTTAACAACATATACATCTAAATCCAGATACCGAGTACGTACAACTAGATACCATGTACCAACAACCAGGTACCAAGTACGTACAACCAAGTACTTACAACTATACTACCTGATGATGACAGGAAACTGTCGAAATATATCGCTGAAAAGAATGTTTGATTGGCGTTATCTTATAATTAAATCATTGCCATGTATGTTTAACTATTTATTATTATTATTATTGTTATTATTATTAGGGTATAGTGAGCATTATTATAGTTCTAATCTAGACATTATTATCGATTTTCATAACTATTAATCATTAATATTATCATAGTCACATAGGTTTATTGATACTAAGTTTGATACTGGTAGATGAGGAGCCCTTTATATTTTCCCATTATTATAGTTAACATTATTGTTGTGAGTTGATATCATAACTAGAGCCTTTTCATCGTTGTCATCGCCATTTGAGCTTGGTTGACTTCCTTAAATTTTATGATCTTCATTTTCCTTATCCTTCTCTTAATGTTTAGTATCATATATTAAATTGTTCAAAGTATATATTTATTTAAATCTTTGTAGAAACTATGAAATCTTACCCTTCGTTTTTGAAGCCATGTTTTTTCTGCTCTGGCAAGAATGAAACGATCCGTCTACAACGCACAAAAACTGGGATCCTTGAAGCTAAGATCGACCGCCTTGAGTGTACATAGTTTACATCCGCCCAAATGAAAAGATCAGACGACTTGAAAATTGTTGGGATGGACTCTTAGACGAGAGCCGAGCTCAGTCGAAACCTTATCCAAGAGTATGCTCTGCATCAAATTTACACAAAGACCGAGATTCAGGTATGAATCCAGTATTTCCCCTTGGCAGAGTTATCTTATGTGATTCCGGCCCATCATCTTTCCGTGACGGAACAAAAACCATCAACAGTAAACAAGTGCCTGGTTCTGGTCGTTTCTCTGCTGTGATCATGTCTACTTCGGTTTCTTTTCTTCCTTAAGCAGCAGCTATTGGTCCACCGACATTCATCGATCGTAGTAAGGTGGCCACTCCTGCAACAGCGTCCTGTTCAACTTGGATGAATTGCTGTTCAATGTAGAAGTTAATTCTACATAGCCAATCCCATAATAAGTTCTCTTTGGTAGTAATATTCCCATCAGCATTTTAGACTTGATCGTCGTAGTGACTCTGGTATATAATTATGAATTAAATTGAATTTTAGAATTTTATGTTTTTATTCTCACCTTTATAATTTTAGCAATTTAGTTAGTTTATTTTGATTATGATATTTAATTTTGATATTTAATCTGGTCATGATATGTATTGAATTATAGATTTCTTAATTAGCTCATAGAAAATAGTTGCAAACGACTTTTGACCTTCTATTAGCCTCTCAGAATTTATAATGGGTGTCAAGTAGAGTAATTTTGGTAACTAAACTAAGATGTCTTGTCACACCCAGCCACTGTATACAGTTCCAACATGGTCTATGACCATGAATATACATAAAGTTGTTTTCAATAGTGATATGGTCGTTTGCCAACATATCACCTCATCTTTTCTCTAGAAATTTATGCGATCTGGTTCTCGTTACGACTCAACAATCTCGTATTTTCGGAATTTTTGAAACTCGTTATTTATGGAATATTTTAAGAAGTCCAAAGTAAATGGCAATACCTAAGAGATTAAGTAAAATATAAAGCGATTAGGAGACAATGAATGGTGGCCTATGAATCCAGAGGCTCGGTGGGTCATAAGCAGTTCTTATTGTAGAGCTTACCTTTTGCCGACAGCTACCCGTTAAATAGCAGTACCAACGTCACTTGCGACGGGCGTTTAGTGGCTGACTAAAGTAATTATGCGCGGTTGCTAGGTTTGTAATAGAGCAAAAGGGTTGAACAGATAAACGTCCAGAAGTGAAAGATTCTCCTCACACGTAACCCTCCATTATTCTGAAAACTTTTTTTTCGTCCTCATCCTTTTAATATCTTATTTAACTTTTTATCATAAATTATACGCGCTGGGGCAAATATATAAAATGGTGTATCTTTTCTATTCAACATCTAAAAGGCACAAAGTTTCTAATAAATCGAACCTACTAAAATAAAAATTATATATCATAGCTAATAACTTTTGAAATTAGCATTGAAAATAGAAATTTCATTTTGATTAAAACAATACTTGATTATATGATATTTAAATTTTGTTTTTGAATATTAGTTAAAATTATAAATTTGTTAATTATTTAATAACTTTTAAATTGTTATAAAATACACACTTACACGTTGTTAATAAAATTAATCATGTTAAAACAACATTGTTTAAATATTTAAAATCTGTTTATTTCTAAACTTTAGAAATGGGAAGAAGGCCAGCAAGTTGGTAATTTGATTTTTAAATATTAAAATTTTATTTAATTTTAAAGTTATAGATATTGCAAAAATAAGCCATATCCTAAAAGTCGATTTTGTCGTGGTGTTCCAGACCCAAAAATCAGAATTTTCGACTTAGGAAGAAAGAAAGCTGATTGTGATGAATTTCCAGCATGTGTTCACATGTTATCAGATGAAATTGAACAGCTGTCAAGTGAAGCTTTGGAAGCTGCACGTATCTGCGCTAACAAATACTTGGTGAAAACATGTGGTAAAGACGGTTTCCATTTGAGAGTTAGAGCCCATCCATATCACGTTACTCGTATTAACAAGATGTTGTCATGTGCTGGAGCTGATCGTCTGCAAACTGGTATGAGAGGTGCCTATGGTAAACCACAAGGTTTAGTTGCACGAGTTAAGATTGGACAACCAATCTTTTCTGTTAGAGGAAAAGAAGTAAATGTAAACAATATGGTTGAAGCATTCAGAAGAGCTAAGATGAAGTTCCCTGGACGTCAAAAGATTGCCGTGTCAACCAAATTCGGATTTACCAAATGGGAAAAAGATGAATATGAAAACATGAGAAAAGATGGAACATTATATCCAGATGGTGTTAATGTTAAGTATTTGCCCAAGAAAGGTTCATTAAATTTGTGGAAAGCACATAAAGCTCCTTTAGAATTGTAAATCTTTTCAAGTGAATAAAGTTTTGGATTTGAGTTATTTAATCAATTGTATTTGTATTGGAGAAAATTAGTGAATAATTAAATTTTATGGTACTTGTCTACTTAGTGAAAGTAGTTATTAGAATATAATGATTATTCTCGTCATATCAATTTTGAGAAGGTTGGAACGTTATATTATATAACGTTATGTTATTAATGTTAAATATTTGTTGAAGAAACGTTCCTCAGATTTGTGGAAAGCATTGAAAGCTCATTTAGAATTGTAAATTCTTTACCATTTTGATTCTTTTCTGGTTAAGGTTATTAATTGTATTTATTATGTCTTTCATTATTTTGAATATTGTCATTTAAATATTACGTTAAATTCTCGTAGTAATTGTTGTTTTATAAAAGTTATTGAACTCCATGATTTCAAAATGTAATTTTAATATCATATATGAATTCGATGAGACAAATAATTATATGACTCAACATTTTCTTGCCAGTGGATTTTATATAATGTAAATAGCAATTCTATTCGACTTTGCGATATTTGGAGTCAGATTTTTAGGAACATTTACAATTTAATAATAATTATTTATGTATTGAAGGATCATTCGTACGAATATGATTTACATTCGGTCCACTGGCATTACCGAATTTTTATTAATTGTCTAATCCAACAAGTTTTAGCCACGTGTTTCATACTTTAGTTTATTTATCAAAATAATTGGTTCATGTAAAGAAAGTTTTAAGGAATCCTGATCTATATAAATATCCCAATCTTTCCTCAGCGTGGAAATATTCAATCTGAATTTCTTTCCTGTACGTAGAATCTCATTTTTAAAAAAAATTTATTACAAAATTAAAAAATATTTTATAAATTCTTTTAAAAGTTCATTTATTTTCAATGCAATTATAGATTAAATTTTTGTTACATAGGGTAAATGATCTCTAGTCACGATAAAAATAAATAAAATGTTAACTGATTGAAGATCGAATATTCGGAATTATTATGTTTTTCATCGTTATTATAGGACCTATCTACTGACTGTCAGTAACAGGTGGCTCACAAATCATCTGCAAAAAAACTTATAACCCGAAATATTCATAATATAATTTTTGTATTTTTAATAATAATTGTATTTTTTTATTATTATTTAAGTATTTTTTTGTAAGTATAAAGCGATAATTTCTTGGTAGTAGAATTAATTCAATGTTTAACAGTTAAATGATGGTATAAGCCTTTTGCTGCGAAATTTTATAATATTATTTAATGGTTTAAGTATTTTTTTATTATGAAAATTATGTGAACCGTAATTGTGTTGAGGTCTCACTATTTGATAACACCAACTTACTGGTTCTTATATAACTAATTAATATAATTAATAAGACGGATTTCAAAAATTTGTTCAAAAATCAAATTCACCTTTTAATGATGTACAATTAGATTTATTTTCCAACTTTCAAAATTAACTGATCGACAATAGCTCCTGGTTATATTCTGTTAATATCTTATGTCGTGCGTTTGTGTTATGAATGCATAAAATATTCTGATAGACGTATTGTACTGTCTTAATTTAAAATCTCGTAGAAATTGCCTCTTCAAGATTCCGGAGCTAGTTAAGAATTTTTGGGCGACTAAACTGATTTTAGTAGTCACTTATATACAAAATTTTTATACATAAATTAATTTTATTTATTTTAGACTACTGAATTAATTTACTTATTTCGATGTAGAAACTGTTAATTAAATTACTTGCTATATCAAATTTATTTATTTCGACACTGAGCATGTTAATTAAATTCCGATTAATTTTCACTCTTGCTATATCAAATTAATTTCATTGACTATTAGTTTTGTTAATTTAAAATTATTGACGCTTAGATTATTAATTACATTATCTTTTTTTTTATTAAAATACTTTACTCATTATTTTTATTTGTGTTTTACAATAAAACTTACATTATACAAATAACATAAAAAATTCAATAGAAATTTACAATAAAACTAAAATATATCAGTTCAATTAAAAATAAAGTTCATAAAAATATAACATAGGCATTATGTACAGTTCAATGCAGTTCGATACGAAATTCAAAGTTTTAAAAGTTATTTGGATCATACAATTCGATAAGAAAATGGAAAGTTATTGTTTACTCATTGTCTCTTGTTTGGGGAATTGGATTTTTTTTTTCGAAATTGAATTGTTGAGCTGTCGGTTCGAATTGCAGAGCGTAGATTTTATTTATTTACGTTCTTCGGCATACACATTAACCTTGTACTTGTCTGGCCCTGTTCTATAATATTTATCTAGGGTAAATCTAGTGATAGGTCTTCCCTCATCATCTAACATTCCTCCCTGGACCGTTAAGATAATGTCCGCATTATCTCTTATACTGCGTACGAGCTTTATTTCACTGTCTTTTATTAACATCTTCGTTTTGTTGAATCCTTTGGCTAATGCGAGGTTTAATGTGTCGCCATCATTTATGCGCCTTCCAAAGTGTCGTGTCAATTCTTTTTCTGTAATTTGCTCCTTTTCTTTTTGTATGATGAAATTTGGTTCTTCTTCAATTGCGATGCCTGGTTCTGGTCCTAGTTCGGGTTCATCTATAACCATGTTTTCCTCTTCTCTGCTGTCTTCTTGCTCGTCGATTGAAAAGTACTCATCGACCGAGTCGAGGTCACATTCCATCAGCTTCCCTGAATGGCGCTTTGGTTTCTGCAATTCCAGTTTGACTGTCTTTGCAGTTTCCTGTCTCCTTTCTTCTTCAACGAATATCACATCATCATCACTTTCCATTAGCTCGTCCTAGAAGGTTCTACGTGTCCCATTTTTATTAAACTTCAGTTCGATCTGAGATGGTTCTATATAGATATCTTCGCCATCGTCTGACGTGTCTTCCATACTGCTTTCTTTGATAGGATATAGTTGATCTTTTATCTGTTGTTCACTAAAAGCTTCCGAATCCCATTTTACAACTTCTTCCCATTGATTTTCCACGATCGAATATATCACATTGATTATCATTGTGGTTTGCCATGCTGCGAATGGTTCTGGCTCGCGTAACATTTTGTTGATACGTTTATCTTTATTCCATATTTTATGATGTTTGATTACCTGGTAAGCCAGGTTTGATAATTTTATTTTGTGTGGCGCAACATTTTTCATGTACGAACACATAAATATGTCCTCTGACATTTCTCGAACTCCCATGACGTTATATAAATCTAATGTGAGAGCTTTGAGTTTCCCGATGATATCGAACCCGACGACTATTTTACCACAGAGCAACTGCTGAATTTCCACCAATGCCTGGTATTCATATTTATTTCCGATGATATTTTCTTTATTTGCTTTTGTCCTCTCTGGATAATAGTCAAATATCGTTACACCTCTGAAAATAAATTTTTTTAACGATTTATCTAATAGACTTGATCTAATTTTTGTACAAAAATTTGTGCAAATGGAAAAAACCCGTTCAACATCCGTTGATCTTGGCTCGATTGAAAGAACAGCATCGTATAGCTTCTGTAAATGATCGGTTCGTTGTCCAGTATTTTTAAAGAGTAAATTCAGTTTAAAGCCTTTTGAATTTGTCATGTGCAATAAGCAATGATTCATCTTTTTTAAGTAATAGGCTCAATTCTTCTTAGTGTCAAATCTTTTCCCACTTCATTTGTTGTTTCTTTTTCTGTTGTTTCTACATTACTCACAAAAAATAAGCGCGAAGCAAGATTTCCTGCAAAATTGATTGCAGCTTTAGTTGGAAAAACAGAAGGATCTTTGAGACTTCGCACGAGCGCCATTAATTCTTTATTCATTCTTTCATCAATTCTTTTTTTTAAATTTTCATAAAGTGTCATGCTAAAATGATTATTCATGTCTAACAATTTATTGAGCATAAAATCAATAATTGTGTCGACGCTTATCAATGTTGAATCCTCTCGACTCCAGTTTTCTACTGCTATTTTTACTGGTTTCAGTGCTTTCAGAAGATTTTTTAGATTGTTGAGGATACCTAAATAATAATTTATGAAGAAATAAATAAAATTACCTGGGGGAAGATCGCCATGACAAACGGGACGATCTATAGAGACTCAGAAAAGAAAACGGAAGTGAAAAGAAAGTAAAAATGAGAAAGAGAAAGGAAATAAAAGGAATCAAACAGGAAAATGAAAACCAAGGTCAGTACTAATTAATTAGTACAAAAAGGAAAAGGAATTTTGAAATCGGAAAAAGAGGAAAACAACAATATCCTTATCTCGACAGCTTGCCAGTGATAATAGAATTGATGGGAGAAGGCGACTAAACAAGAAAGGAAAAAGGGAAAAACAACTTGACAGCTGTCAGAGATAAAAATGGGACAGTCGGGGAAAGCAGGAGAAGGAAAGTGAAAAACACTTGATTATCTGGAGTGCCACAAGAGAAGCGAACTATATAAGGGAAAACTGGAGAACAAAAGAGGAACAAAATTAGAAGGAAAATTAGAGACAAAGTGACGCGAAATTGAAAACGATTTGAGAAATGAAATTGTTGGAGAAAATTAGACGTTGAACGAAACGTTGTTGGACAGTTTAGAAACCAATCAGTAATTTGTGATCTTTAAATCCGGTGTTATACAAAAATGCTATTCCTCACCGAGTGTTGTAATAAGCATTGTATAGTCACCAAGCAGAGTGTTGAATTTATTGTCAGTGTCAAGTGAAAGTTTATTTGTGATTATCAATAAAAATTTCTGTTGTCAAGTGTTATTTGTGAATTATATAAAGACACGCTTGGAGCCAGAGTAACATTAAATTTTATCACCAACTCAATAACCCAACAAGATCATCAAAATCTATCGAATCAATTAGATCATTTGCATCAAATTCAGTAAGTTTTTCGAAGAGGAATTTCTGTTTTAATGAGCGCTTCATTAGAATGGAATGGAATCTAAATGCAATTCTTATTCATGACCTAATTCAGCAACGACATTTGATTGAAAAATTTGGTTTTTAATAATTGATTTTTTGATAAATCTGATCACCTTTCGTGATCTTTTAAGCAAATCATTTATTCTGTTTCAATATCATCGTCATCTTCTTCACTATCGCCTAAAATATGAACACATATATTCAAATTCATCATTTCCTGAACATTCATCGCTTTTTTCACTTTTTGGGTACTACACACTCCCAAATGAATGGCATGGTTGAAACAAAATTGACTAATAATATCAAGATTACGATCAAATTTTTTATTAACAGAAGCAACATCCTGAGCTGATCCAACTATGTCACATTCAAAAGATAAACCAAAATCGCTCAAATGATTTTTAACAATTTCGATCATATCAAGAGCACTACACGAGCCTAATATACGTACAATGCCAGATTTAGATTTTGGTTATCATGAATGTTTATTCCAATAAAACTTCTTCCTCGTACAGTCGTATATTCATCAAATGTAATGCTGAACTTTGAACACTTCTTTTGGAAATCTTTAAGGCTATTTATCATTTTTTGTTTCTTATCATAAAAATTTCATGACATCACTTTCATTAGCAGGAAGTTTGTAACCTTCACGTGAGATTGATTTTGGTATGAAACTGTTTCTAGTTATTGTACGTATCGAAATACCACCGGTTGCCATATCACTTACAATCTCTTTTAAAGTTTGTCTTTGCATAAAGTCGGCAGTTGTTAATGATTTTTTTAGAACCATTGTCAATGCTTGCTTTCCTTAGATCGATTCAATGTGTCTTCAAATGATTCTTAAGGGTTGTTGTTGAGTTAACGGAACATTTTATACATCGGTTACATTGTCCTTCTAAAGTCTGTACTTGTGCATTCTTGCGTTTTGTTGCATAATACAGATGACATTACCGAAACATTAATTTGCATTTAATGATGTAATAAAATAAATTAAAATTGAAATTAACTTACTTATTACACATATTGAAATGGGGGACCGTACCTGTATCGTAATATGACTTCTTACCTATATCGTAAAGATAGAAGTGGACCAATATCGTAAAAGTTAAAAATGGAACAATATTGCAAAATTGAAAAATGTACCTATATCGTAATCCTTGTTTAATCTGTATATTATAAAATAGAGATAGAAAAAATGGATTGATATTGTAAATAAAAAAAATACGTTTAAGATGGAAATTGTAATACTTATTTAATATTTATAATGTAAAATCACTCACATAAAATAACTAAAAATAAAATTTATTTTTCAAACATTATTAATTTAAATGACAGGTTTAATGATAAAGTCAATGTTTTGGCGCCTTCTTTTCTGCATTGGAAAAGGGATTGTTGTGGCTAACTTTTATTTCTTGGAAATCTCACTTTCATTGTCTCCACTCCAGTAAAGTTTTGAATTTTTTCTCTCACCTTCAATGATTTTAAACTCCATATTGAATGAAGGAGTCCCCGATTGAAGATGAAGAAATTAACTCAACAAAAGTTTATTTATTTCAATTATTTATGTTAATAAATTATAATTAATAATTAAATTCATTAACAAATGAAAAATTTATTGGATCATTAGTATACTCATTTAATTGGGATTGCAGGATATTATTTTGTTTTTTAATTTACGATATTAATTAACATTGCTTCTTACGATACAGAATTTTCACGATATAATTCCCATATTACGATAAGTTTTTTTACGATACAGGTAGTGGCAATCATTGAAATTAAATAAATTAATTTTCGTAATCGCATTAAAAACAAAAAACCTTTCATTCAGCGTTTCAGCACAAAAAATTTTAATGAGAAAAAAATCGTTGTTTTATTATTGCCTGGATTTATCAAGGTTGATTTTTAATTTTTTGATTTTAATTTCTTCATTTTACTGTAATAAATATAAAACTAAAAAAACAGTTGTTTTACTGTTACTATTGAACAGTAGTCAGAAACCCTACAGTATTCGAATCATTTTGAGCGAGATGTCACAACATCTTTATAACAATGAGACGAATTATGCTACTATAGTCAATATACGAAACCAACGGTTGTTAATTTAATGTTAGAATCTTAGTTAATACATAATCGACAAAATCGCTAACGTATATACGGGGAAATATATTTTGTGTAGATTGAGAGTTCGACTCAACAAAGAGAGTAGAAATCTATATGAAAATAACAAAAATCCTTTTTATAGTAGTGCGTAGACAGATGTCTATCCCCACTCTCACGACAGAATTATCCCTAAATTTTAGGCAAATAAATGCGCTAGCAACAATTGGAAACCCTATCCAACCACCACCTGGAATATTTTTTCATGCCAATCGAGTGTTCCATCATATCACGCTTGCTCAAACAAGGAGTTGATCACAATGAAAGACCTCCCAAACCGCATTTTTGTTTTATATTGCAGATATCTCTGGTTTACAATTCAATATAAGCTTACTAATTGTTAGAAGCTATGACATTCAATTCTTCTGTCATCAAATAAATTACTAAGACTAAATAAATTCAAAATTATCTTTCATTAAATCTGCTTATATAAACAAATATTCTTGGGACATTTTCTTTTTATAAATTTTAATTTCAACCAAATATCAACATACCGTCATCATACCACATTCATACTTTGCAATTTTATTAAAAATTATTCTATTTGAAAATTAAAATATTCATTTTAATTTTACAAAATTTAATCATGAAATAATTTTAATTTAACATTTTAATTTTAACTCCTCACACTAATTATTGAGGAACGTCATATCTTCATCAGTGGATTCTATCCGATAAAACTTAGTAATATTTATTATTTTAATTCTTAAAAACGTATTAATACAAAACTTGAAAATTATCTGAAGTTTTTCAACTGATATATTTGACCACCTTACGTAAATTCCCAATATTTTTATTGTCATTCACCATTATTGTTCACCATTTTGATCATGCCTTTATACCATCTGAAATCTTTTGTGTTTATAAGCTCACATCTACCTACTAGAGCAAGGGTGGGATTCCTATCAACTACAGTTGCCCACTCCTGTACTACACGCATAAATTGTAATTTTGTAATAAAGGTGAAACAAAGAAGTCGATCTTTACCTTTTTATTAGTAAATAAATAAAACTATAAACCACACAGCCATGGTTCATACTCATACATATTATATATTATTGGCATCAACTGTTAAATAAACGACAAAAGGCAAGATATAACTAAAACAAACAAAATAATTTAGAAAAAACCTTTCCTGAATAATAAAATAATATGATTAATAAAATGCAATTCAGTCTCCACTCTGGGGATTTATCTCATGAATATAAAAAATATAAACAAGTTATCAGTAATATGACTATTAATAGGAGATTTGTATGCATCTTTTTCTTATGCCGAATAATCATTCGGATCCAGTAATGGGTCATGAAACCGAGCACGAATATCAGGCAAGCTTTCAGAATTCCAGTCAATTTCGGGAATCCAGGCAACTTAATTTTACTGACATGATGCTATTTTTTAAAAGAATTTAGCAAAATTACAGTTTGTCTCATTATCCATATTGTTTAAATTGTCGATTATTTAAATAATTTGTTTGTTTAAATATTACCCTTATTAAATTATATAATTTGTGAAAATCAAATGAAATGAAATAATTTTTAAACTAAAGTTTGTTAGTCAATTATGAAAATTTTGAAAATCTATTTACAAACTATTAAGATTATTGTGCCAAAATCAAATACGAATTATCAACTTTCATCGTCTTAATAAAGATGTCTGAAAATCTTTTGAATTCTCCCCACACCTTGATATTCCGTGAATGTGAAAATAAATAAAACAAACTTGAATTCAGTTATGCATTATCACATTCTGAATGTCAACATACTGCTATCATACTGATGCTATTAAATATATAATGTTATAAATTTAGTATACATACTTATGGTAAAGATAAATTTATTGTAAGAATCAGCTCACACAAGCTATTACGGCAAATGGATTTTGAAGGTTAATAAAATGCCCGGTCACATAGCTGAAGTTGGATATATTCAGAAGCGGAGTCAAAATACTAATGTTACAAATTAATAATACCAAGGAATCCACTGACCTTATGAATCAGTAGAAAGATTTTCAAAATTTTGAACTTGTGAATATGAAAGTATGAACAATGAATAGTACATATTATATATATATATATATATATATATATATATATATATATATATATATATACTTCAGGTTTCGAAAGACCAATTTTCTTAAGAATCGCATCGTTCTGCTTATCCCCAGATCCTAGAGTGCCTACGACAAGGGCGGTAAGAGAGGGCTTACATTTATGTAGGTGTTCGATTTGAATGGCAAGGTCCTTATATTTAGCAAAGTTATCAGCTCGAGCATTGTTGAAGTTAGCAGCTGATTCATAGGGCACCTTGATGTCAAGAAGATGCAGATTACAATTTCTGCCAGACTTAATGAGGAGGTCAGGTCTAAGCCTAGTGGGTACCCCTTCGGGGGTCTTTCCACGTCTACCATGAAGTTGAGGGAGAGGAGTATATCAGTCACGGTCTGCAGGACATTGGAGTGTTTATTTCGACGGGCGTTAATTTTTGCAGCACAATGGTTGAAGATATGCGCCTGGGTCTCGGGGTGTGCGAAGCAGTGTCGACAAGTGGTAGACTTATTAGTCTTAAGCCTATGGGGAGAGTAGTTTAGCTTAAGCATATTATTCCTCGCTTTAATAAGAAAGAGTTATTGGGCGTCAGTCAGAGTGTCAGTCTGGATAAAAAGGGCCACTGTGCTGCTTTCACTGATAACATTTGTAATGTAGCCTTGGCATCTCATACGGATTCATCTTTCAGCATGGATGAGGCCAATGATGGAATGGAGTTCGGAGTACGTATCATGGAGGTTCTCGATGTCAAAGTAGGTGAGGCGATTGCGATATTTAACTTCAAGTTGCAGGGAGTTTTAAATGAATTTGATTTTTGCGGAGATACCGTACTTAAGGAGCAGCCTACCAGACAATTTTTGGAATTTGGAGAAGGAGAAGGTACAGAATTGTTTAGACATCTCGCCATTCAGCCACAATAGAGCTGCATCCAGATTGTCTTGGTCTCTTGCCTGTGCAGCTTCAGAAGTGACAAGGTTACGGAAACTTAGATCGCCTGAGTTAAGGTACCTGATCATGTTCGTAGAAAAATACTTTTTGAGTGAATATAACTCTATAGGCATAATACACAAAAGGAAGATGTCAATATACCAGTAATATACCTACGCTTCCCTTTTTTAAACAATAGGACATGTAATACAATCAGAGCTTACATTCGCAATATGGAGTTGCCAGTTCATATTCGCCCAATTTTTACAACTGCTGCACATTTGAAATCACAGCTTCGTAAGTCTCTAAAATCTCTAACATCAGACCTATTTCATCGAGATTGTATATGCCAACCCTCCACCAAATGTTTCTGCTTCTCAAAAACATTGTTTACCAAATTACTTGCACAAGATGTGACGCATAGGCGAAACACATAGAACGTTCCAAACAAGACTCAACGAACACGTCAAAAGCAAAACAAGCAATTATCACGAACACTGGAAAAAAGTGCACAAATCAGAACCACTCTTACACGAAACAAAATGCAAAATGTTACAAGATGCGTTCAAAAATTCGTTGCAAAGATTAGCCACAAAGACTCTTAATATCAAAAAACTTAAACCATCTATCAACATTCAACTAAATTAAAAAAAATCCCTGAGAGGTTTATTTGAATTTGGATTTAAGTTTAAATTCAGGTTTGAATTTGGATTTAAATTTAAAATTAAAATATATAAAAATTAAAAAAAGTTTTTTTATAAAATAAAATATTGAAATATTAAAAATTAAAAATAGGAAATATTATTTGGGTAATTAAAATAAAATATAATTAAAACAATAAATTTATTATAAAATACGAAATAAATTTATTTTTCCCCAATAACAATTGTTAAATGCAATAATGATCAAATTCACTTGAAAAAGGCAGTGCCGAAAATTCGTGAGCAACGTTCCCTCTAAGCGGCGCGCGTGCTTAATTTTGTAATTTTTTTCTAGTGATAATTTACTATGGTAATGTATTGTAATTCTTTATTTTTTTGGTTTTGTTAATCGTATGGTATGAATGCAAATAACAATTCTGCACGTTGCACGTGGAGAAGGTTTTTTATTTTATTTTTAAAAAAAAACAAACTATATAGTGATAATTTACCATAGTAAATTATCACTATAGAAAAAAATTACAAAATTAAAAAATCGATAGTTCAAGATTAAAACCATGATAATTATGATTTTTCCTGAATATGCCTAATTAACAATATATCCCAGACGAATCTGACGAACCGCTGGAAATCTTTTCTGTTTAAATATTTGAAAGAAACTCCACAGATCGTTTGAACAAAAGGCGAATTGAAAATCTTCCCCAATCTCGACCATTCCAATCAACCTAATCTCGGAATTAATCTCGGAAACAAAGTGTTAATTTCTGAAGTAGTATTATTTTGTTTTGTTTAATAAAAGTTGTGATACTATAACTACTATTGTTGAATATTAATTTTATTTTTTCACTTATTATTGTCGCATTACAAAACACAGCCTGCACCCCGATTGTCCCGCCACAAGTTTTAACGGAGACTCTTTCGGGCACATCAATTCTCTTATTAAATAACAAAATTACGAAACTAACAAATAACGTATAACATAACAATTACGAATTTTTGATACTCAATATTATTATGTGGTTCATTTTGAATATTTAAAAATTTTCAATGTTAATAACCAGATGCATAATAACGGTATATTTCTGTAGTGTCGTTTTAAAACTCTTACAACCACGTTATAGCATTTTGACGCTCATTTGTATTTAAAGGCTGCTTAGCGCAGCTGACTTTGCGCGCACTGCTGCTTATGGTTTAGAGGGAACATTGTTCGTGAGTATCAAAAAAACATCGATATATTACTGATTTATAGTCTTCAAGCTCTCTTTTTAATAAATTCAATGGAAAAAATAATCAGTGGTGAAATTGGGAAAAAAAAATTTCTTATAATATATATATATAAAATTATTTTTTTTCAATTAAACTAATTTATTAATTTTTTAAATTATATTCTGCTAAAAAATTCTATAAATTCTGTTTTCTAAATTAAAATTTTTTAAAAGTCATTCCAATGCACCTACGAAATAATATTCATAACTAAGATCTGAATACAATCTAAGGAAGAATTGAAATAGATCAACTACACTATTTATATCATACACAGCCATTTTAATCATTGATAGTTTTTCTTTCATAAATTTCCTAAATCTCTTCTCCAATTCCAAATTCCTTCAGAAATATTTTCAATAATATGTTAATCTAGATGTCTTTGCTTTTTCTCGTTAAAATTTTTTTTGGTCAAATTTAAAGGGAAAATGATTCAAAGTAGGACAATTTCCCTTTCATGTAGTACGTAGGACAAATATCCTAATTGTATGACTGTCCTACCGAAAGTAGGATGTGTGGCAACTCTAATCGATAGTCTAAAGAAATGAAGATAAAGAAAATTAATATAATTATGACTTTATAAAGTTGTATTATATTGTTAAAGCTCGTAGTGTCAACATATGGTAAAATGCTAAAAAAATTTTAATCTGTGACTGACTCTTGTTTTCCGAATGAAACTGTAATGGTCATCTCTAAGTGAATGATTATAAAAAGGTAAATATCGTTGATTTTTATCCCAGAATAAAACATGTAAAACATGATGCGTTGCAGACACCGTGTAGAGCAGAAATCTTATTTTTTGGGAGTTTAAAACCAGGGTAAGGGAAAATTTAATATAATACTATTAAAAAATAAATACCTACCGAAAATGTATAATAATGGCAGGATAAGTTAAAAGAAATGTGAATATCTTCTGGTATATATAAGCATTCACTCGGGCCACTGCCAACACCAACGCTTATTCCGGATCTAAAATCATGATTAAAATAGTAATTAATATTCATGAAAAAACATCACCTCAGCATACGACATCTCTGTTCTTCCAACTGACTAGCTGCTACCAAAAAGTTCCTCTTTCCAGACCACAAAATTTCCGCTACTGCGCACATAGCAGGCCTTTAAAATTAATTATATAAACGGTTTTATTAACAAGCAATTTAGCCGACTATACTACCAAATATTTTGCGAAATTGTTTCCTTAGACTGAAATTCATTCCACATGCACGCTTCACCTCCAATATAATTGAGATTCACATCTAAAATATGATTATTCGGAAGTTACTTTTTATAAAGAGTACAATTTTCAAAATCATTCACATAGAACTGGACCCAAGAGGCGCCGTATGTGACATGATCCAGGTAATAACTGGTAGAGTATATGATAGGGTAACCTTTTCTGATTTGATTAAAATTTTCCGCCCGACTTCTCCAGATTTGAACAATAGAATTCTTTGTTAGCTAAAAGAATTATCAGATCTTTTTTCACCTTTATTATTTCCAAACTTTTACATTAATATTTTTTTCTAAAGCTTCCTCCCATACTATTAATGTTTTTTTGGGAAAATTTAAATTAATCATCGATTGCAATCTAAAAGGAAAATAATTTTAATTAAATAATTTTTTTCAAAACATTTTTGAATGTCTCCCCAGAAGCAATCATAAAAATTGTGGTCTACCCTCATGTATAAATTTGAACATAATTAATTTTTTTCATATACACCTTTTTATTGTTGTATTATTATTTATTACAATGGATACTGATTCTGACTCCTCGTGCTCTTTCTTTCAAATGATCAAATAAGACTCCACGAAATAATTTATTAAAACTCAATCTACACCTTTACAATATTGTTAAGCACACTTTCAATATGCACCTTTTGAAAACAACTTCAGGGTTAGAATCCCAATGGAAAATTGCATTTATTTATCTATATATCTTTTCACTCTTCCTTTGATTGTAACTTTGAGTTAGAGTCTACTCCTATCTACTTATTTTTGTTTATTTCGCTCTTTTTCGTTCCTTTTTATAGGTTTCTCTTTTTCAAATAATTCAATTAACCAACATCAACACAATTTCATAAGAGGTATTTTCCTAAAACAAAAAAAAATAGGCAGGCAACATTTCACCTTTATACTCTGCGTAATTTCGTTTTGAGGGAAACTAATTATTTTATTGACAATTACCGCTCGCTTTCCCACATGGGGTTTCTGTGGACTCCCTGTTGATTTGCTATTATCATATCCGTATTCGTCTCATTTTTTCCCATCCATACATATCCATTTCACCGGGATAACGTCAATTTCAATTCTTTTTAAATATTTAATTTTTTCATAAGTTTTGGCCTTTTATTGATTTGCACACCCAAATGTGATACTTAAGACGAACCCTAATCTTAACCCTAACCCTAACACCATATGCAAGAATATTTGAAGAATAAGTTTATTCGTGATTTAAAGGCAATACAATTTCTTTTGTGTAAGAAAAGCAATTAAGAATCAACAGCATATGAGAATGGAGTACAAGTGTAAAAAGGTCTTTGGTATTTCGCAGTCCGTGGTTGTCACTAAGTTTGCTATTCCTTTTCATACACTTAAAATATACTTATACACAATGGAGGTGCTAAGATATTTTGCACCTTAAACCAAACATATTGGTGCGTGCCTTCAAAATAATTAAAGGAGCTATGAACTTATCACCGTTTCACAAATTGAAAATTATAAACGAGATTATGTTTCAATTTTAAAGTGAAGGACAAAAACATCGAAATCGTATAAATTACTAATAGGATTTTGGCACTCCCTTGTGGTTTGTGCATTAGTGAGTTACTTAGTTCATCTTAATAGTAACACTGTCCTTTCTTCGACAAAGTCAATATGAAAAATAATAAGAAAATGTTTATTTCTAAAGTAAAAACTCAATTTCAACATTTCAGAATTGTTGATGGCATTGTCAAAGTAAATTTTGTCTGTGAGATAATATTCTATATACAGCATAATATTTGATAATATTTCTTAACTTTTCTGTAGACAAAAAGTACAGCATGGAAGGACCACTTCCTTGTCTCACTCTAGTTACGCTACTACGTATAAGCTATCACAAATCTACAAAAATCTTACCTTTTCCTGTGTACGTTTTCTGTGCCACTCATTAATATCTACAATGAAATTAATGATGAACAGATTTTTTAAAGTTTGTTCCATTCAAAGTAGAACGCATATGAAAATATTTCCTTCAACATTTATCTGTTCAAGAAACTCAATGTAAGCAATGCAAGAAAATGCTGAAATACATCGGCAGCTCAACCAACAGTTTATACAGCCATATGAAGACAGTTCATTCTTGTATGAGATATTCGAGTAGAAAGTTTTAAAAATATTCATCTAAAAAGTTCAATCATACATTTTAATTAAATCATTATTAATTTGTTTCCTAACACTTTTAATAATCGAGGGATTAATTTTACAATTCTATCAACCTCTTAAAACTTTTTACATATCAATAAAATTATTACTATCTTATTTTTATTTTCTACAATTTTACTATAACAAACCCGATTAAATAAATTTTATGAAATCTATTTTACATATTTAAATTAATTTAAAATATTAAATGATGAAAATTATTTAATTAAAACTAATCTCATAATTCGCGGGGTTCATTTGCTAATATTAAAAGAAATATGTTAACCTTCAAATTTCAGGACAAATTTAGTTATTTTCTATTAAATATTTCTCTAACATTAAGAAAATTGTATTTAATGTTTTTGATTTTGTAAATTATATTTTGGTTATTTGCAAATAAAAATACATATTTCAATAGTTCTAATGAAATTTTAATTGTTATACAAAAAACTCATTAACTATCTCATAACTAATCAGAAATAGTTTATCGTAAGAAATACTGCTTGCTTGTAGTAAAAACGGTACGAACCCGCTCGAGGTTAATGAAAATTCTATAAATTACTATAAAATAATACTTAAGCTTACTTGTGAATAAATAAAACTAACAACAATTCTATATTATCTATTTGATTCTTTTTCATAAAATCTTTAATTTTCGGATCAGTTGCCCTGATCAAATAATAAATAAATAATTTGATTTGATTCATTCATAAATTTACCAGCATCCTCTACCAACTTCATCTAGACCGATATGAACATGAGTATCAGGAAATAGGTGAAATAATTCAGTATATAAATCTTTCAAAAATAGATAAGTTTCTTCAAGTATTGGGTTTAATGGACCGTAAAACATTTTTCTGTCTGTGCTCAATGATTTACATACAGATAGTAATTCATAATTGCTTTTCTCCCAAGAAGAGGTGTGGCCTGAATACGAAATTCGAAATGTATCACAATTCCTTTAATATGAGATTAAAAATGTAATCCAAAACTAGGCTGATTAGTTCTCTGAGAAAACACTGCAAGATGGAGAAAATTCATCGAGTAAGCGTACAAAGATAATGATCTTTTACCTGTCACTTGTTCCCTATCCTACTAAATGTATATATAAAGGCAAAAATGATAATATAATTTAACAAACGCAAGGCATTCTATTTAGTGTTTAACTTGTACTTTCTATAAATTATTCCCTAAATGACAGCGATATACTCGATTTCAAAGGAAATAGTAAAAACAGCGAGGAAGTTTCTATTGTCATGGTAAATTTCGTTAAAGAAAAGTTTTAACTGGTTAACAAATTGGACAATCATTTATACGCGCATGAACCATGGTGAAACGAAATTAAACGTTTCATTTTGAGCAGAAATTATTGATTGACAATTACCGAGAGCAGCTGGAATAAGACAGAAACCCAACGACTGAGAGGGGAATCTGAGCCTAAAACTACTTGAGTATAAAAATAATGTCGAAAATATTTCAAATAATAAAAGTAATATTCAATTCGTTCATTAATAAATTCGTTCATTGTTAGAAAGTGACAGCAATTACAAATTATTTATTAATTACCTCATGTGTTATCAGTTTTTGTTTAAATGAATTGCTTTTTTTGATGAATTAACAGCTCTATTTTCATTTATAATAATACGTTACAATGTCAAATTTTCATGAATATATACAATAAATTTATAAAATAAGTAGTGTTTATGAACATTTAAAATAATATATTTATTTACTTTTATCATATAGTTTTCATTGACTTTTAGGGTATAAAACTAATCTTCATATCTATTACGGAAAATATATTATATATAAATTAATAGATTGTCTGACATAACAAATACAATATAAAAATACTGCAAAATTCAGTTAATTCTAATATTATTAATTTCACTTTCGGCAGAATTCATTTAATTCAGGTTGATTTTAATAAATAAGATTCTACAATATTTTTATTTATATCATATGTTTTGTCTTATTTTCTCCCAAACAAATGAAGGATTCCAAGAATAAACACTTAACCATAAAAAACTCAAAACCTTTGACCACTTAATGTGCAAATTTATTTTGAATTTTTTGTTATCATATTTAGATTGAAAAAAATATTTCCAGTGCGTATCAAGGTTATTTTAACTGGGATAATATTAATTTTCTCCCTTATTCAACTCAAGTTCGTACAAATTAACAGTAGAAAGTATCGAGTTAGACATGGATACGTTCATTAAAGTGTTAACAATAATAACATACTTACTAAGTAATCAGACCTTATATAGCCATGGATGGGTTATTAAAAATTTAATTAAAAAGCTCTGCCAAAAATTTACAAGAAACTTTTCTATGATTTGGATGCACTGACATACCCCAATTTTAGCAAGTTTAGCTGTAATACATTTATTACTATAATGAAAGAGTTATTGTTTTATTTATTTTACGTAACGTTACATGTCTTATTTTTATGCATATATATCTTATATATATCTTAACACATTGACGGACAGTAGAAACAAGTGATATTTGAAAATTGACACTAAGTGTCCGTCAACGTGTTAATTTAGTTCATTTAATATAAAAATATATTTTTATGACATTTTTGTTTCGCTAATTAATACCAATAAAATGAAGAATGAAATTTATTATAAATTTAAGAAAAAGTAAAATTAATAAATTAATTTAATTCAGTTTATTAATTTAAATGAAAAATTTATAAATATCAAATAAAAAAATATCAAATCAAATGGTGCAATAATTAATTATTATACTAAAATAATTTAATATAATTACAATAAAAATAATTTAATATCATAAATATTATTTAACATATTTTATCGTTGAATTAATCACAAAAGCCCATTTATCTAGTGGGTGAAAGAATAAGTTAAATTTCCTTTTCCAACAAGAGGAAATCCGTTATAAGACTAAGTCTATTTTCTGGTAGAATAGCGCATGAAGCAGGACAAGATCAGAGTAAAACAATGCTAATACAATGAAGCAAAAAGAAATATGAGTATTTTTACAGACATAATTCTTGATTAAACAATTTTTAGCCAATATACCAGAAACAAAAGCTTTAGAGTAAAGAAGTGGAATTCTTTTGTCTGTCCGATACAGAGAAGCAATATAAGCTACGGCTTACAAATATATAATAAATATTCATATTTTGCTTTGGAATATTTCATTAATAAATAAAAACGTTTGTATAATGTTTAAGAAATGTAAGATTTTAAAAAGAAACTAACAATATTAGCACGTACAAATTAACACGCAGCATCGTCAAAGATGTACAATAATGCTTTCTCATTTTTTATTTATTATTAATTAACTTTATTAACCGGCTTCGTCCGGGATAGATTCAAACTCATTCTTCATTCATTATAACTCATTTTATTTTGTTCAAACTTATTTCAATACTTGGATGTATACAATAATATTTGCCTCTTGTTGATGATGATATTGAACAATGTTGAGGGATCCTTTATTATTGATATTCCAATTAGGTACGAAAATCGAGGACAGCCTGTATATGAAATTTAAAAAAATGAATTATCCCATTTATAGATTTTATTGTTTATAAATATTTTTACTAGCAGAAAGGAGGGTTGAGTTTATATAAATTATAAATCAAACTAACCCAATTATAATTTGTGGCCTACATTTTATAAATTAAATAATTTTTACTCATTATATATAGATAATATACAAAAATGAAAAAAGAACGAATTTGGTATTTATTAATTGTTTACGATTTTTGAACAAAGTGTTTTTGAATAAAAATACAAATAAAATAGTAAAAAAGATAAATACACTTATACCTAGCTATACGGCATTTTTCTATTACGACCTTTATTTATGGCACTTTTCGATTTACGGCCAAAAATGTTTCGTTAAACAACCAAAACTACGTTGTTGCTGCAGTACAGTCACATAGAAGTTTAGCGAATCATGTAAGGAACTGAAATCAACCACAATGAACCATGTTTGGGAAAAGTGTGGCCAGAATGCATAAAAACAAATGATTCTGAAGTTAATTCTCTTTCTGAAATTTGACAAGCAATATTGAATCTAGCAAACGATCTTGGTTTTGAGAATTTGGAAAGTGATGCACTTGATTTGCTAAATACTGATAGATAACCTCTTTCACACAAGGAATTCATACAATTAGAAGCAGACCGAGCACTTGATAAGGAGCCAAGGCCTGCTTGCTGTATGCAAATCGCT
Organism: Schmidtea polychroa; assembly: GCA_959609185.1. Taxonomy (NCBI): domain Eukaryota; kingdom Metazoa; phylum Platyhelminthes; order Tricladida; family Dugesiidae; genus Schmidtea; species Schmidtea polychroa. The sequence goes on from CAUHTR010007890.1 coordinate 86,771, forward strand.
AACATCAAAGAACGTAAGAATACGCTTTGTTATTTTGAACGAAGGATAAACATCCTTCTTCAAAATGATCCCGGCATAGAACGCCGAGCTAAAATTTCTCAAGGAATTAACTCAACCATTAGTTATTATAAAGAACTGCAAAAAGAAGCAGAAACCAAAGGAAGACAAACAATGCTGGACAAATTTTTTAAACCAGCTCAATCAACAACAGCATAAAGTGATGATAATAGTAGTTTTCTAGTTTCAGTTTATTATTAAACTTGTTGTATTTTTATTTTATTTGTAAGACTTTTTAAATGAAATATTAAGAAGAAATGCATTTTAAACAAAAAACTACGTTATTTAAAAAAAGATTGGAACTGATCTCATTAAATTTATGTGGGTTTATATCAAAATGATTGATTCGTTATACAGCTTTTCGCTTTGCGGCCAACTTTCTAGGCCGTAAACCGAGCTAGTTGTGAAGTATAAATAATAAATAAATAAAGCTTAGAAGTTTTTTTATACCTGAATAAGTTTATTTAACAGCATGACTCATACTTAAGCTCTTAAGCTTACTCTAACCATAGCCTAACCCTAGCCTTTATTTATACTATTTATATATTTTTGTTACTATTTTATTTGTACTTTTAACTAAAATTTTGTTCAAAAAACTTATACGATTATAAACTTCTAATTTTTGCTTTCTCCAAGAGAAGCAAGTTCTACCAAGTAAAAGAAATCAGACCTAGAAATTAAAAAAACCTTGTACCAGTTGTCTAAATTTATTCGAGAAACTTTCATATTAAACAAATTTTCATAAATGAAAAAGTGAACCAGCTTTTAATGGTTCGCGCGCAAGATTTCATTTCTGATATTCATAATGTTCTTGGGAAAATAATAAAACAAAATATAAATCATCTATTTTATTTCACTTTTTTAACTTTATTTCAGCAAATTCATTAACTACAAAAGCTATATCTAATATTATTTGATATTGATAGAAATATGCGGAAATAATAAATATTAGAGAAGTGGAAATGGAAATTGGCAAATATTTTTGACAATTCCATTTCAAGATCCCATTTCATTATGGACCCCATGATCATGGATCAGTAGCGCTTAAATTGGGGTGGGACTGATAAATATGGGTATATAACAAGGCAATATAATAACCTGGAACATCTATCTCAGGAATCACTCGGATACCCCTTTGACGAGCATATTCAACAACATTTTTAATTTGATTATAACTATAAGTCATGTTAATATGAAAAGCGCCTTTGATATACAGTTCTGGATGAGATTTGCTTTGAAATGGAAATGACTGATCATCCGAAATATGCCAATGAAACACATTCAATTTATTCATTTCCATGCCATTCTAAAGTGCATATAATAAATCTTTTATATAAAAGATAATTACTAAATTTTCTAGTAACTTATGCATAGGGATGAAATGACGGCTCGTATCAATCATTAGTCCACGATGCTTATATTTCGGATTATCAGATATTGTCGCGTCTCCTATAGCCAGCTATTAATTATAATAATTAAAACTTTATTATTAATGGACAAATAAATTTTAAGAAAACTAATTTAAATATAGACCTGTCATAAAATTAATAAAAATACATATCCATTAATTATGAGCACTTTTTTATGAACTTTTTCTGCATAGGCAATATGAAAATTTTCTTTCAACTAAAGATTCAAAAAAAAATAACAAAATAAAATAATTAAAAATTTTTTGGGAAATATTCCTTACGGTGGATGTAAACTATTTTTGTTTGTTAAAGTATGGAATTATCGAGAGATTTGCTTTTTCACTTTTTTAGCTTTGTAAATATTTGTCTAAAGTAATTCTCTAAACTATATTTTTTATGGTTTATGTCGATTATTTAATATTTAGTTATGTTTAAATATTACCTAATTGATATTGTTTGTAATATATATATATATATATATATAGTTCAATTGTGGGGCTTACATATCTGAACAAGAAACCTGCCAGGGAAGTCTTAATTTCTAGATCAAATCAGAAGAAATTCCAATCAGTTAGACGGCGACTGTTTCATTTTCCATAGATTTTGAATGTTTACTTTAAAATTGGATATTACTAAATTAATGATTATAAATGTTATATATATATATATATATATATATATATATATATATATATATATATATATATATATATATATATATATATATATATATATATATATATCATGTCTTAAAATAAGAACATATTTTCAGGATAGAAATATGACCTAGGATGCTAATAGTGTTCATATAAATACTAATAATAATAATAATAATAATAATAATAATAATAATAATAATAATAATAATAATAATAATAATGATAATAATTAATTATAATAAATTTGACACTATGTTACAAAAGCTAATTTCCATGTATTCATGTGGAAATGATTCTAATTTTATTAAATATACGCCATTTATGCTTTGATAGATTACAGGTGGTCTAATTAATATTTTATTTATAATTGTTTTTGATTATCTTAATTTTTTGCTGTCTAATATAAACGAATATATTAAAGCTATCCTTAAATATTCATAATTGTTTATTTGTTTTTTAATTAAAATCATTCTTGATTAAGGAAGCATGGATAACTAAATTACCTTTAATAATTTGTAATATAATCATAATCAAAATCATGATCATGATAATAATAATCATAATAATCAAAATAATCAATAGTCAATAATAATAATTATTATTATTATTAATTATTATTATTTTCAATTAACATTTTATATATTTGACATATTTATTACTTATTCCTAATCATAATAAACATCGATATCTTTACTGATTCACAGTCAATTTTTTAATAAATACAATAATAAGAATAATACATTACAATATAATTTGTTAAATTTATATATATCCTTACCCAGTTATAATCTGAATCTACAACGACAAACATTAACTGGGATAATGTTTCCAAACCTCTTAATAATCCCCATGTTTGACGACTGTAAATTGCAATGTTTCCTTGAGATAATTTTATTTGATCTAAATAAATTATCAAGTGTTCAGTGAATATTTTGAATAAAATTCTTACAAAATATATTTTGTTAGTAGTCATTCATTATTAAGTATCATTTCACAAAAAAAAGAATTGTTAAAAGATAAACGACTTTTATACCGTGGCGAGACTACAGTGAATGAAGTCAAGCTTTTACAATTATTGGACCATCTAAGACCATCTAATTTAAAAGCGACACCACTTACGCCACAATTTCTTCACTTAACATAGGAACTGACATTGAATATGTTTTTGTATAAATATAAAGATTTAAAATAAATAAAAAATTCGGTGCAAAATCGGTGGATTATGCAAAGAGCTAAATTAAGCTCGAAACTAGTTTGTCATCAGAAATCACATTAAAGCAAAACCTCAAACAGAACATTTTTTGGCCGAGACCATTTTTATTATATTTCAGAATCAATTCAACACTAAAGTTTTATTATAATTTCAGTCAGTGCAAATGAAGACTAAATAAGGAATGCATTTAAACAATTTACATTATAAATAACGAAATGTAAAAACTTATACTCTGTTGAAATGTATACACCTTTACCTCCGTATTTTAAACTTAAATAATACTGATTAAAAATTAGAGATAAAGAAAAGTAAATGAAAATACACATTGTATTATTTATCGTTTTCCTTACCTCTGATTTGTTTTTATATATATTTTCCTATATCTTCATTTTGCTTCATACTATACATTAATATTTTTAAGGTAGAACCGAAAATATGTGTTAAATCGAAAACATTGATATCGGATAAGTAAAGATAGATGAAATCGTAATTTGCAATCCTTTGAAATGTTAAAATAACGTCTATGAATCGTAATAACCCAAAAGAGCGCACTTTTAAGTCTGGAAAATATGACATACATGAAACTGTGCATTAATTTATATGAAATATGTACTATTGCACACTTTTCAATATCTGCAAACCTAAATTTGAAGATGAAGGGAACAACAATTAAATATAACTGTATATATGCAAAGTTACATATTTAAGGGTCAATACAACATTAATAACATATCACTGTGGTCGAGGATTATCTAACAAAATTAAGTCATAAGCAATGCAAAACATATACAACATACATATACTAAAGTAATAATTTGATATTTCGGTCACATTTATAATTGGCCCATAACTAGATCATATAATATATTACATGTTAATATCATATACTTGTCATTATAATAACTCAGCAACCATATTTACTATCCAGTATGTTTGTAAACGACAATACAAAAAATGAATAGCATTTTGAAATAAATATAAGATGCTTTTTGTGATATTTCAAACGGATTTTTAGGAACAATGGAAATTGTATGACATTGTTGTTACCAGCATTGGAATTATTAAAAAATACTTTAAAATAACTTGTCGGTTGTAGAATTATTTATCAAAAAAATTATATAAAGAAATAGGTAAGCCTTTTTCACAGTATTTATTAATTAAAATACTTCGACTTAAAATAGGTTGTGTTCACTGCAATACAAAATTTAACTGATATTTCTCTCTAATTGCATCTGTCTTTGAATATTATCGTTAGAATTATGAAATATGACAAAAAGCAAGAAAAAGATCAAACGTATGTTTCATAATTTACATTTGACTTAATCAAACTTTTAAGGTGAAAATTATTTATTATAAAAATGAATCTGAAGAATATACAAAAGTAAACATGGTAAAGGCGGATGCTTATAAAAATTTATTTTTGTTTATTGAAAAATAGAAGACATTAATTAGTTATTTAAAACTTTTTTGTCTGGATCTGCTGTTCTAAATATCAATTTTAAGTATTTTTAAATTTGATTTTACTTAATGTAAAAATGTATTTTAAATCTTATTTATTATTTTATTTATTGCAATCAAGGTTTTACGTTATTCATGAGAATTGTTTTCTCGGATTATCATGTTTCCATTGTTTACACCAAACACCACTGAGATACGTTTCCTATAATATAAAAAAATAATCAATAATCTTAGATTATAGAAACATACATACTTACTTTGATTTCACGCTGATGTTCTCATAAAGTGATAGAAAAATTAAATACTGCACACAAACACAACACATACTAAAAAACACATACAAACTTTCGATTCATAGAAATGCACTGCTGAGATACGTTTCTATAATAACTTAATTTTAGACAATTTTGAAAAAAGACAGATGGCAAAAAAATTTTTTAAATATATTTTTAATGAAAATATCAAGAGCACATGAATTTGGTTCAATGATTTTTCAATCCAGATTTGATTTTCTGAAAGAAGCCCTTCATATTGAGCTCAGAAAAGATTACAAAAATTAAAAAAATATTTTATTCATACTCTGCGTTTTGTTCCAAAATGTTTTAGAAAAATACATATTTTTGGTGTTGATTTATTTATTTAATTATAATTAAAAATATAACTGACCCAAATTATATCGAAATAATTCCAAAATACTTAAAATTAAATGTCGTACAATTCTTAAAAACCCTGAAAATTAATTAAAAATAATTTATAATTATACTGCCGACTAAAAGTAATATTTAAGAACTTGAATAATGATCTCATATCTATATGGATCAAAATTCAAGCCTTAGAATTTACTTAAAATTAAATATCTTACCTGAATGCAATTTCTAAAATGGTTAAAATAAATTTCATGATAAGCAATTCATACATGTAAATGAAATTCATTAAATTTGTTATATTATTAAATATTATTTTCAAATTTTTAATATTATTTTATGTTAAAAAAAAACTAACCGTAGTTAGGATTTGAACCGCTATCCATTTGAACCACTGTGCCAGTCTAGCCCACTGCGCTATCGGAGTTCGGATTTTTGTCATTTTTTAAATTTTTATTATAAAAATGAATAATATAAATCTTAAAATTCAAGAAAAAAATAAATTAAATCTTGATTATAATAAAGAATTTACTCATGAAATCAAGAAAAATGATATTTTAAAAATCTCGCCAACTTCAGGATCTATTGCAAACTTAAATCGTAAGGGTGATATAGTTTTTCAATCTCTTCAAACATCAAACCCAATAGATATTTGTAATGCCAAATTATATTATAAAATTGAATTAGAAATTGAAGCAAACAAAGATATAACCCTAGAAAATAATTTCTTTCCAAATTTATTCTCCAACATGAGATTAAAACTAGGATCATCAGAAATTGAAACTGTTTTACATCCAGGAGTATATTCTACAATGTTAAATTTTATTTTGACTGGTTGTGATTATAAAAATGAATATGGTGAATTAACAGGTTGGATTCCTGATGTTAATAAAGGAGATTTAGATAAAGATGGTTTAGATATAAATTATGCTTACTATAAAAGAGCTGAACTTTATAAGTTGAAAAAATTTGAAGGTTATTTTGAATTAAAACACTTGTTCGGATTCCTTCAAAACTATAACCGGGTGCTCCATAATGTTTTTATAGAACTCATCTGTAATAGACTAGAAGGTGATAAAAGATTGTTCTATGGAGCTGCAGATACAAAAGCTAAATTAAAATTATCAACACTTGAATTGCATATACCTGAATGGACATTAAACCCACATTCTGAAATCAAACTCCTTGAAAGATTAAATTCCAACAAATCTATAAATGTAAATTATTTAAATAGAATCTGTAGTGAATTTAGTATGACAGAGGGTTCAACATATTCTATAAAGGTAGCAAATTTAGCATACCGACCAAGATATATCTTGATTGGATTCAAAGAAGTAGATTCATCTTTCCAAAAAAATAACAATCTATTTATTCAAAAGATTGGAGATGATAATTTAAAAACAATCCAAATTCAATTAAATAGTTCTTATTATCCAATAAATAGAATGGAATTTAATATTGAAAATAATGAAAACATATTCCCATATCTAAATTATATTGAAACATGTTATGATTTCAAAGTTGAACCGCAATTAAGTTTAGAAGATTTCAAAAATTTATATTCTATATTTTGTATAAATGTTTCAGACCAAGATGATCGCCTAGCCATAAATAATGTTGATGTTACACTTCATGTAACAAAGGATTCTAATTTTAAAGCTAAAGTATATACATTAATATTAGAAGAAAAGAAAATAGAAATGAAATTATATGGTGGAAAGATTTCAATTATTGAAAATGTTAGGGGAGATTCTTCATAAGTAGATTCCCCCATAAAAAAACTTTTAAAATGAGTAAATATTGGACATGTGAAAGTTGTAATTGTCAAGTTACAAGACATCACAAAGCAAGTCATCTCAAAACTAAAAAACATATAGGAGGTGATCTACAATCTTCAAAAACAACATCTAGAATCTTGAAACTTTTTACTAATGAAAAATATCCAGGTGAAAGACATTTATTCCATCACAACTATACTGGACCTGGAACTCGATTAGATATTAGATTAGATGAAAATAATAATCCTAAACCTGGAGAAGAACCAGTGAATAGAATCGATCAAGCAGCTTTAAAACATGATATTGCTTACAATTCAACAAATCTTAGAGATAGACACATTGCAGATGTGAATTTAATACATGATTTAAATAATATTCAAAATCCATCAAGCAAGGAAAAGATTCAAAGAGCTCTAGTTAAATTAGCAATGAAAGGTAAGATTTTCATAGGAGCAGGACTTCCTAGAAAAGCAAAAGATGTTGCTAATAAAAAGATTATCGAACAAGCAGAGATTGAAAGATCCCTCGAGAGTACAGCCAAGACTAGTTTACAAACCCCAATAGAATCAGAAATAAAATATGCCAACGAATTACACCATGAATTTAGAAAAAATAAAAAATATTTAAAAGTTCAAGTACATGAAAAAGATCAAACATGGTCTGCAGATTTAGTCTTTATGCCAACCAAATCATCAGACCCTGAAAAATATAAAATAATTTTAACAGTAATAGATTTATATACAAGATTTGCTTTTGCAAGATGTTTAGAAAATAAAACAGGATATTCTATTACAGAAGCATTTGAAAATATATTTGAAGAATATCAAAGAATTCCAAAATATTTATGGTGTGATAAAGGAACAGAATTTTATAACAAAGTTTTTACAAAGTTTTTAAATGAAAATGATATTAAATTATATTTAACAGAAAACGAAGGAAAAGCAGTCGTAGTTGAAAGATTAAATAGAACATTAAAAAATAAAATGTGGAAATATTTTACTGCTATTGGAAAACAAAAATGGAACAATGAATTGTTACAAAAGATTGTAAATGAATATAATAATGATGTACATAGTTCTATAAAATCAACACCCTTAAATGCTTCCATGAAGCCTGAAACCATTAAAGTGGTAAATATTGAAAATGATGTTATTGTTGATACAACCCCTATAAAACCAAAGTTTAAAATTGGTGACCGAGTAAGAATATTTAAATATAAAAATAAATTTGAAAAAGGATTCACAGCAAAATGGACAAATGAAATTTTTATTATAAATAAAATACATTATACAACTCCAATAACATATAGCATCATTGATTTAAATAATGAAAAAATATTAGGTAGATTTTATAATAATGAACTACAGAAAACAGATTTTTAAGTCGACAAGCCCTAAAACAAACTTTTCCATATTTCAGCTTTTTCTCTATCCAAATAAATATAATTATATTTTTCTTTCCAATGATTATCAACAAACATATCAAACATATTCTTATCAGGTTCAACATTTGAAAATAAATCATTATATACCATTTCCCAGAGAAAAGTAAATTTTTACCATTTAAAAGTAAATTTTTCCCATTTAAAAGTAAATTTTTCCCATTTAAAAGTAAATTTTTCCCATTTAAAAGTAAATTTTTCCCATTTAAAAGTATAGTAATTTAAACAAAAATTATTTATTATAACAAGTAAATATAATTAAACAAATATTATTACAAGGTTCATAAGTAAGCATTAAATTTTATTTACACGTGATGGTAAGGCAAACCTGCAGCTGCATTTGTTATATTTCTAGACATTAGCCTAAAAAATCCTGCTGCATCATCAGAAGTCACTTGTGTTGATGCATTAGTAATCATTTGAGATAGATTTCCAACATTTTCTGTCCTTAACATTCCACGCACAATACTTTTTATTTTCGAAAAAGCGGATTCAATCGGAATTACAATATTTGCCCTATTACCAACTTTTGATCTCGCCATGGTTCTTTTTAAATGCAAATTGAACGACGACTCATCAATGAAAACAATTTTGTTGTGATCAACACCATATACCTCGTTGAACCAAATTGCATATTCCCTACGCTTTTCAATTGAAATTGTAGCATTTACTCGATCCAACTCACGATGAACCTTTTTCATCGTAATTTATAGCTGATTTAGACATCGATCCACAGAGCTTTTTGAAATGTTGACCGACTCCAAATCATTTCTCAGCTTAGCTTGAATTTGCAAGATTGTAAACTCTGGATATTCTTCCACTATTTCCTCAATTTTACAAATTATTTGAGGTGTAAGAACTGATTTTTCCCGTCCTAACTTTTGTTTTTTAATTTCTTTGCCGCTTCGCTCATATTCTGATATGATTTTCCAAGCTGTATTATACTTAATACCAACCGACTTTGCAGCAACACCAATATCCGAGCCTTGTTCGCATACCATTTTAATAAGGACTTTACGGCTATTTTCTGTGTTAGCAGAGTCAAAAAATGAATCATGTCTGTCTGTTAAATTTTCTTCTTCCATTATGGTTTTAAAAACTTTAATATTAAACATAATATTAAAACACATTTTCAATTTAAAAACATACTATAAAAATAATTATTTTTTTAAATTTTAAATTAATTTATGTTATTTATGGTTGCAATTTAAAATTTACTTTTAATTGGGAAAAATTTACTTTTAATTGGTAAAAATTTACTTTTAATTGGTAAAAATTTACTTTTAATTGGTAAAAATTTACTTTTAATTGGTAAAAATTTACTTTTTTCTGGGAAATGGGATAAATCATATTCTTATCACGCTTGTCTAATTTAAAAAATATAAAACAATTAGAATTATTTCTTATAGAGTTTTTATCTAAAGCATAATATGTTTGAGATATATAAATAACATTACAATTATTATGTCTACCTCGTGTAAAGTAACTCTTTTGAATCTCTTGATTTTTCATGTTGACAACATCATCAAATATAACTAGATTCTTTTTATCTTTAGGAAGTAAATCACAATGTAAAACATCTTCAGGTTTATTAGAGAATAAGATCTGGATTCCATCCCCTATATAATCATTTTTATTACTAATATCTGATTCTAAAATCTTTTCCTTGTACCAATCAACCATATCACAAGGATGAAAAACCTCTTCGGGATATGTATGTTGATTTTTAAAAATATCAATTATAGCTTTTTTAGTTAATTTATTTTCAAATCCACATTTCAAAAGTTGTAATTCCGGTTGGTTAATGGTTGTAGAATAAAAGATTAAATTATTATAATCCAAAAAACCATCTTCTAATAACATTCTCATAAGAAGAACATTCTTTCCACATCCAGAAGATCCAATAATTAAGCATCTAAAATTATCAGGAAATACTTTATTATTAAATTTAGATTTATGTCTATTTAAAATTGGTTTCCAAGTATCCATTTTTATTTATTATAAAATGACAACACAAAACCCTACAGAGGAATCTTTGCAAGAATTAATAAATTCAAATAAAAATAAATCAGTAGTATTCTCTGGTAAAAAATATTTTATTGGAAAACATGTAAAAGAACAAGTTAAAGAAAAACTAAAGGAAGGAGGGATTCTTCCTCTGGCGGCTTTAATACCTGCAATCATTGCCGGACTATCAGGTGCTGCTGGAATAGCTGGATGAATTGCAACTACAGTTCAAAAGCTAAAGAATCTCAAAAGACAGACCTAGAAAAAGAAAAACTACAAACTGAAATCGAGAAAATGAAGGGAGGGAAAGGTCTTTATCTTGATCCTTATAAAGGTCGTGGTTTAAATGATTTTTTAAAAAATCAAATTTCTACATCTGAATCTTTATCTTCAAAAGATAAAGATGATTTAAAAAAAATATGTAAATCTTTAAAAAATGGATGTCTTTGTAAAATTAAAAATGGTAAAGGTTTATACTTGAAACCCTTTCCAACGGATCCTTTACCAAAATGATACCATTTTTAATACCATTAAAATGGTATATGAAGAAAGATTAGCACTTTTAAAAAAATTACAATCAGAACAAGATAAATATAATAAAAAGATACAACTCAACACGCTGAATCTATAATATTAAATGAGGTAATCCAACAACAACAAGGACCAACAATTAAAGCCATAAAAGAGTTAGAAGTTTTAAAATTTAAAGAGTTGGAAGATAAACAAGATTTAAAAGAATTACCATGGTTGGAAGATTTAAATATAAAACCTCTTATACTTGATCCTAAAATTAATGTGAGTTTAAGTAAAACAATTAAACCTACATTTAATATTAATGTTGAAGGATATCAAATAATAACAATTAATAAACATGACTTTCTGTTATATTTAAATTCAGAAATAAATCACGTATTCATTCACAAAATGTTTATAATACTAAACACCTAGACTTTGAATTTACAGATGACTTTTATAAATTACTTTGTGGATATCCCTCAGAGAATGTTGATCTTCTAGAAATTAAAAAATATTTAAATTTAATAGAATTAGTACATGGTAGTGCTAAAGCAAAACATATTCAAGATTTAAAGAAATATTTAAATAAAAATGAAAGGGGTTATATTGTCACAGAAGGAGAGGGCCAGGGTCAGGGCCAGGGAAAGGGTAAGGAGATAAACCCAATCAATCTTTTTATTGAATTAAGAAAACTATTAGCAGCTAAAAAAGCAGGACATAATAATTTAGATTCTGATATTTTAAAGATTTCTAAAGAATTATTAAAACAAGGAATAATTTCAAAAGATAAATTTAATAAGTATACGAAGTTATAAATACGAAGTTATAAAATATAAAATGACTCCTTCAATATTAGATTTTTTAAAAACATTTGGAATAAATACAAAAACAAATTTTGATTTAAAAGATTATGCAGATTATTTAAATTTAAAAATAAAAATATTAATGAATGATGAATTGTCGAGTCTGAAAGAAGACACTCCAAAGAATATCATTATAAATTATCAAAATTCAAATGAAAAAGGATCTCATTGGGTTTGTATATATAATAAATCTATATACTTTGATTCTTTTGGGATTAAACCCACTAAAGAAGTTGAAGACTATCTCTCGGACTACACTTTTAATTCTTTACAAGTTCAACCTAATAATACTAAAATATGTGGTATTTTAAGCTTATATGTTTTGTATAGATTGAATAAATCCAAAGGAGAAGGTTTCACTTCCTTAATCCAAGAAATTTATAATGATTTAAAATCTATACTATGAAAATGGAGCTTCGCAACCTTCCGGAAGATAATTTAAAAAAATGGTAAACATAATGTCAGATAAATATTCAAGAACTTTATCTATAAATTCAAAAGAATCAGACTTTACTATAAACTTTCAAGATTCAATTAAATTAGATCAAAATTTAAATTATGAATTAGGACTATTATGGTTTTGTGCTTATAATACTATTTTTAATATAACTAAAGATAATAACATATTTATTATATAAGCCCAAAATCTACAGATAAGATTATAATAACAATCGAACCCGGAGCTTATGAGATAAAAGATTTAAATAATATACTTTCTAAAAAAACAAATGGAGTCATTAAAATTAAAATGGATTTACCAACTTCAAAATGTATAATGACTTTAGAGAATATAGGAATTCATTTTCAAAATAATAGTTTCTTTAGAACAATTTTAGGATTTACACGAAACCATTATATCACACCTGTAGTTGAGAATATAACATCAGAAAATATTATAAAAATAATAAATACAAACACAATAAATATTCATTGCGATTGTATAACTGGTTCTTATAATAATGGTAAACAAACAAATGTTTTATATTCCTTTCCCTCAAACACAGTTCCTATGGGATATAAAATAGTTGAAAGAATGAATCCTCCAAATTATTTACCTTTATGTAGAAAATATATAATGGATATTAATTTTAAAATTCTTAATCAAGAAGGAGAATTGATTGATTTTAATGGAGAAGAGATTTCAATGTATTTACATTTGAAACAGGTTTGAAAGGGGAGGGTCACGAGGAGTCATTTTAAATTATTAATAAATGAGTTCTTATATTCCATGTAATAGAGGTGGTGGAACAATAAAAACAGGGTTTAATACAGAAGAAATATTAACTTTAACAGAAAATAAATATATTAATGAAAGAGGTGATTCAATGAAGGGTGATTTAATTTTAAATGGACACAAGATAAAAGAATTATCTTTTCCAACTGATGAAGCTGATGCAGTTAATAAGAAATATGTAGATGGTGTTAAAAAATATACTGATTTAACAACAACAAGAATTGAAAGTTCATTAACAACAAAAATTGATTCAATGGAATCAAAGCTTAATAATATCGAACAACGATTTAATGATAAATTTGACAAGTTACAAAGTCTGTTAACTGAACAAGTTGTAAAGTTAAATACTAGCATATTAAATTCTAAAGATAAACAAATTATGAATACTAAATTTAATACAATATATAATATAATAAATGAGATGATTACATCATTTAATAAAAGACTTGTCAAATTAGAATCTCATACAACACACATTAACACCACACATAGTATTAGAAAAAGAGCTGCTGAATTAGAACAGAATAAAACATTATTACCCCATACATATAAACATTTTATAGAACCAACTTTAATAACAACAAACAGTAAAGAATGGAGTGTTTTTATGGTTGTAAAGATTATTGATCCTTTTTTCTTTTTGTTTGATGATGATAATGAAAGAATGAAATGGTTTGTGAAATGTGATTATAATAGTAAGCTTGAAAAGGGTGATGTTATAATGACTAGTTATGATTTACCACACGGAGATTGGTATGTTAATACTCATTCACATGGACTACATAAAGTTAAAAGTAAGAATATTCATTTTTCTAGTTCACTTGTACAATATATAGATTTAATATTTTATGAAAAAAAGGTTGATGTTGATGAAGTTCGTAAAGCATTGATGGAATTGTATAAAGATATTCTCTCAACAAGAGTTTCTTTTGATATCCGAGTATTGGTGCCAGATGGTGCTCAGAAGAATAAAGTCTTATTTTTTTAATTAATAAAATGGACAAAGTCCAAAAGATGGAAGAAGTAAGAGAAGAAAAAATTTATCCAGAGGTCCCTCCAGAATTGAGATCATCAGGATATTATTCCGAAGGTCACAAAGGTTCCAAGGCCTCGGCTCCCACAGAACTTGAAATTATGAGAGTAAAAGAATTTAAATCAGAAACCTTACATTTACAAGATTTATTAAAGCATTATAAAAAGGTTAAAAATAGATGGAATAAAGGGAATACAGTTTTTAAAATTATAGGTTATTCTTTAGGATTTACATCTGCAATATTAACAGTTATTTTACCTATAACTTTACCAGTTTTAACAATAGCACCTGTAATACTTGGAAGTATTTCTGTAGCTGATGGTTTCTTGACTGAAATAGTTTCATTATCTTATACTTCTAAAAAGAAAAGTTTATATCGTGAAGTTTGTTTATCAATAGAATTAGGAATCTCTAAATTATTTTTATTTCAATTAAAAGCTTTGGAAGATGGAATCTTAACTGATGATGAAATAATGAAATCAAATCAAATAATACAAGATATTAAAAATAATATTAATAGATTAAAAAGTGCTAATGTTATAACTAATGAATATTCTAAAAAAATTAAACGAGAGAAGTGGCTAAAGAATCATACATAAAAAAATTTATTGCCCTTCAAAAGGTTGATGTTGTCACTCTTAAATTAATTGTTGACATTTTTAAAAGAAAAAAATCATTTGATAGAATCTGATGTTAACTTTTCGAAATTAGTTTTTAGAACCTCTTTATGATCTTTAAATTCTTTATCACTTAGACCTTTTATATATTCAGGATCAGTATTAAAATATTTAAGTTCTAAACATATAGGATTAAAAACTTGAGAATATAAAGGTCTGCCAATCCTTGGGGGATAAATGATCTCAACTCTATAAATATCAAGATCAGTAAGATTTAAATCATAGACTTTATTTATTTTATCAAGACTTTTTATTATAGGGATTAAATCATTTCCTATAGGTAGTGTTGTCTTTAAATCACTTAGGATGAATCTTTTGTCATCATAATTTGATAATGATACTTTTTGGGATTCTATCAAGTAGATATCATGCTTTTCACTTTTAAGTTGATGTACTTCATCAATTTTATCTTTATGACCTGGATTCAATGTGTCTTTATAATCTTGATGAGAAAGTTTCCTGGCTACACATCTCTGAATTCCTTTACATCTGTTATCCTTTACAGGTTTCTCTTCATTAGGGAATATAGGATATCTATGTGTAATGCTTTCTTCTGTATCTGGGGTTTTAAATATAAATGTATGCTCTTCAAATTTAGGTTTTGTAAATGTTTCGTATGAATATT
Source organism: Schmidtea polychroa (assembly GCA_959609185.1). NCBI lineage: Eukaryota > Metazoa > Platyhelminthes > Tricladida > Dugesiidae > Schmidtea > Schmidtea polychroa. The sequence continues at coordinate 102,385 of CAUHTR010007890.1, forward strand.
GTTTAGCACGAATAAATATTCCATTTTCTATTGGAGTATTTGGTTTTTCATCTTTAAATGAAAATAACTCTCCAGATGAATTTATTAAATTTGAAAGTATAGGATTTTCAGATATATCTCTTTCAAGGTCCTCAGTTCTTATTGTTAAAAACATTGAATCTGTATCCATTGCATGCATTGCTATATTCGATCCATATATGGGATGTAAGACATTATAATATGTTTCATACATTTGCAATTTTGAAAGTTCTAAAATTGCAAAGCCTATAAATATTGGTTTATTATATGTTTTCTCAAAATTCTGTAGTTCTACTGCAGTAAGATTTTCAGAAAATACTTGTGCGTTTTTAAATGTAGGCTTTCCTAGCATACGATTATAACGGGCTACATCTTTTTCACTATTTGTCAAGAGTTCTATATTAGTATACTTGTCCACATTCTCCATGGTCTTGCCAAAGACTGAATTGTTTAAAAGTTTATAATTATTGTCTTTTAAAAGGTTACCTTCTCTTTTTGCAATGTTTCTACAACGGATGTTCTCCTCGATGAAAGTCTTCATGAATGCTGCTTGTTTAAATCTTATGACACTATGAACTTTTTTTAATATCATTCCTTGTGAAAGATAAAACTGTAGGAGTCTATAGTGACAAAGATAATAAGTTCGATCTGTTTGATCACAAAGAAGTTTCACTGTTGGAGGTTTATCTTGTGAGATTTGCCAGGATGAAAGTTCTTGGACATTAATCTTTCTTCTTATAGGAGCTAGAGGGAAATGTCTTGTTCCTGATTTTATATCACCTGGGTAATCGAGGTCACATTCTATAAAGTATCCTATTGGAGAATCTTTAGGAGTTGAACGTATTTCTTTTATAAGGTCTTTTAGGAAGGATTCTTCTTCTTCTTCAGGGCATTCGGAGGAGGAGTATATCTCACGAAAGTCACTCATTGGTAAATACTGAGTCATAATTCCTGAATATAAAGCTGTTGCATCTATATAAAGTATAAATAGAGGATTTTTCATTCCTTCTAATACTTCTTTTAGTTCCTCATCGTTAAGTTTTATATATGGATCATCAGGGTGTTTAGAGAGTCTTCGACTAGTAGTTATTGCATTTCTAGCTTTTATTTCTCTATTCCCCATTACTGAGGATACTCCTCCTCTAATGTTTGTTTTAATTAAATTAAACATGTCTTGCTCGGTTAAAAGATCTATAATTTTATCAGATTCTGGAAGATCTGAAGTCCAAATGGTATATAACATAGTATCCCAAGCTAAAGAGGGTGCAGTTATATAATTATAAGGTTTAAGAACAAAAGACTTTGTAAATTCCTCAAAGCAATCTGCTAGAATGTAAACATCTAGGGACAAGTACATACTTGTATAATCTCCTAAAGTTTTACAGTCAAACAGGTGAAACATTTTCTGAGCTCGGGAATATTCACTATCTGTAATCCCAGATTTTGAAAGTAGTGAATAAAAGTGTTCTTTCTCTGGTAATTTTGTTTCCTTATATTTTTCAAAGGAGTCAACGTAGTCATAGGGATATATTCCTTTCGCCAAGCATGTAGGAAATTCTTCTGCTGGTATATTATTTTTTTCCAAGAACTCCCGAGTGATTTTAAAATCTTCTAGCTTTAATGTTTTTGCTATGCCATCTAAAGACATTTGGAGAAAGTTTAAGGAATCTATAAATTTTAATTTCCCATATTCAAGTGATTTATATTTTTCCTTTGTTAAGCCAATAACCTTGAAAGAGTTTTTGGCATTTGCTGCTAGATGCTTTATAAATAGATGTACGTCATAACCAAAAAGATTATGAAATATAACTGGTACAAATTTGGGGGTATGACAATTAAGATTGCAATCTCTATGGGCTGCTCCTCGATAATTATTTTCACTTTTTAAATGATCGTGATCTATAACCTTATCATTAGTTGGATTCCCTGTATTGATCTCTTGTTTGCACATCCAACAGTTGAAAGTATTTTTATATTCTTCTAATTGTTGATCTGAAATATTTTGAGGATACTTTGTTTTTAATGCTTCAAATATTTCATGTTCTAGATCATTTATACTTGTAGTAAAATGATCCAAGACATCTTCTGAAGTTCCTTGAAATGCATATTCTCTAGATTCTATGACTTCGGGATAATTACTTTTAAATAATAATTTATAAGCAGATGGTAATTGTTTAGTTTTTTTAACACTATTGGGTTTATTATTTTTTCTTAGAAAGGCCTTCAACCTTGTTGGTTTCTCCTTCTGTTTAGAGGCTTTCCATTCATCCATGAGTTTATATTTTTCTATTATTTTTAAATATTGCTTGACTAGATCTTGTTTATGATTTATAGATTCAAAGTCTCCGTAAATTACTCCTAATGTTTGTAATAAATTTGAAAAGTTTTTAAAATACATCCTGGGATCTGTAGGCATTCTAATTAAAGCTGGTGAATCCTTTTCACAAAATCTTGCATGCTTAATCATGGAGTTTTCAGTTGTTGAATAATGAAGACATCTTTTACATGTTCCTCCTCCACTAGTTGGATTCTCTGGAGATGTAAAAGCTTGAAAGTTTTTTATTAAAATATAATGTTGATTATTTTTATGTTCCAAGATTAAAAGATATATCTCCCTCGTGCTATCGCCTTCTTGTACTTCATAGCCTTGTATTTCATAATCAGAAATATAAATTGGAATAATATCTCTGCATCCACGTCCCCATCCTTTAACATGTTCATAAATATTAAGTTTAAGATTATTTAGTTTTTCAAATTCTGGAATATCTTCTAGTTTCATTGGATGCATGAATCCTCCTTGGCCTTCCGGTCCTCCTGGGAATATTAATTCATTTTCATATTCTTTGTATTTTGAAACTCTTTGGGGGTTTTCGGTTTGAGGATGTAAATGTGCAAGTATTGACCACATGAAACATTTGTTATCCTTATTCTGCACATTTATAACATTTTTAGATTTAAAGGGTGTAGGAATATAGGATTTAGGATTAGGTGGTAATCCCCTCCAATAATCAATCACTAAAGATTGGAAGGATTGAAATACTAAGTTTGAATCTCCTAATTCATTTTCAATCTCTTCTTGTTTTGCTTCGACTGCTTGAATTATTTCTTTGATGCTTTTATTAAATCCTCTAGTTGAAAATAAATATTTAAAAGGCATTGGGATTTCAACATCTAAAGGAATTGTGTCTTCTTGGGCTCCTTGGGCTCTCCAGTATTTTGCTTTTATTGTGATTTTATATTTTATAACATTATACCTTGTCGGTTTATAATTTTTTAAAGCCTCACAGAAAGAATCTTTTATATTTTTTTTATTTCTCTTTATATATTCTCCAGGGGTTGCAGGTCCATTAATTTTTAATTTAAATTCATCTATATGATTAAAATTATCCCAGTTGTATTTTTCTCTTTCAACATGATCAGGTTCTCCTTCTGAATAACATTCCTCATCCTCGGGATTTTCTTTTATATGTTCTTTTAAATGTTTTAAATAGTAGAAATTTATTTTTGTTGAAAAGTTGCAATGAGGGCATGTAAATACTTCTCTAAGTCTCCCGATACAATTTTCAAAATGTTTATTATATCCTGAATGTAGATATCTTCCTTTACATTTAGGACAGAGTTTTGAATTTGTGTCATTAAGATTATTTTCTTTTAGTAAGTGAGCCTTCGACTTACAGTGGGAAATTAATCCTGTTTTATTTTTAAAAACTTTATTGCAAATATTACAGTTCATTTTTAGAATAAATTTTTTTACTGGATCCTATGTTTTCTATTTTTATATTTTTATTTTTTTAATTTTTTATTTTTTTATATTTTTATTTTTTTATATTTTTATTTTTTATTTTTTTATTTTTTTATTTTATTTATCACCAAGACCAGCAATCACCAAGACCAGCAATCACCAAGACCGTAGCACCAAGACCTGTATTCACCAAGACCGCATTCGCAAGATAGGATTCACCAGTAATGTATTCACCAAGACCTATAGTTCCTCCGAGTAGTGGGGATATATCCCTCACGACCGCAGGCCGATATACGCTTTTCATAGCTTTATCGGCATTTTTCTCCGTTTTGTAGACTTAAATCCATATTTTTTAAATTTTGCGAAATAGAGCAAAATAAAAAATGTGCGTTTTTAAGGGTTTTTAGTGTTTTTTTGTACGTTTTTTGGGGTAAAATAGCCATAAAACATGAAAACAGTGGGAGGCCTGTGGTCGTGAGGGATATATCCCCACTACTCACATGGGTTCAAATGACTCTTGGTTGCATGAGATTTTATAGTTCGGTGGTTGTTCTCCACAATCCAATTCTCATATGAATGGTAGGCACTCCTGCATGTCGGCTTTACATCCCATTTATAACTTAAATCAATAAGAAATTTAGAGTGAAAACTAGGTCAATTGTCCATGAGTAACTCAAAGGGCGGACCTCTCTCTCCAAAAACTTCTTCCAAATTTTTTACAATACTGTTCTGACACCTTATTAATTAAATTAATTTAATAATTTAATGAAGGAGCATCATGATTTTAATTGCCAAAATTTAGATTTTAATTGGGATCTTTGAAAACATTTGGAGAATTTACTAAAAATTTACATCGATGGCTCAATCATTATCTGAAATTCCAAGGATTCTCAAGTTATATGACTTTAGCTTTCTATTATTGTCAGCTGGCTTAAAATGTATTCTGTTCCGATCAATTTAACAATTCTAAAATAAGATTTAGAAATATTTTTATTTTATTTTTGATAAAACTTAAAAAATTTAATTGGGTGTTTAAATTGAAGTCAGTGTGGTCGGAAAATGTCAAGAATGCTATTCAGAAAGAGATGATGGGGGTCACCGGTGACCGGCACTCGACTTGGCTACAGGGCTGTGGGGACACCGGTGACCGGCGGCGCGACCAATAGTTAAAATACGTAATTAGGGTAAACATCGATACTTACAAATTTCTAAATAATACCATTGTTTCTGTAATGTATCGAAGAAATTAATACCTTACAGAACATGTAAAAATAATTTTATTAACGCAAAGAAAATATACATATTATTTATTCGCATAACGATGAGTTACATTAAAACACGGTAGGCAAAGGAAAGGTGAACCAGAACAATCGGCACAATATTGCGCCACTTTTTAGTGGTATTTTTTGCTCTCGTTCTTCCTAGTTGTTTTGAATTTTTGTTATAACATAATTTGCAAAACCGCCTTATACTTCGTATACTTCCCGGTTTCCTTTTAAGTTCACGACGAAGTTTTTTCTGCATGTAATTGCTTGGTGTAGTGCAATCTTCGTCATCAGAACATTTCACTAAATACATAGCTAACTTCATTCTAAAATCGGTGATTGAAATATTTTTCTGAGTTACTTGTTTGTATAACACCAGTGAATTTACAACACAAGAGTTGAATAAAAGCTCTATGGCCAATTTTCGGTACCACTTTATAGTTTTTCGAAGTGGCGAACTGTAAGCAGCCATTTAGTCAGACAAATCAACAGAAGATTTCCCTACATTATAGTCTACTACCATTTTTGGTTTCTCATATGTGCAAGATCTTTTTAGTACACTTATCATTTCAGCAGAACGTTTCGTAGATAGCATCAGTACATCTCTTTTATCTTTCCACTTTAAGACAGTTACACCTTTTTTATTTTCTCGTGCGATGAGTTGTCCACGTTTCAATTTTTGGGACACTACTTCCTTTGGATTGCCTCGTCGACTTTTGCACAGCGTACCCACTAAATGTGTCTGCATTGAAGTTAATTTCTCTGCCAGTTCTACACTTGTGCAATAATTGTCTGTACAAATCGTATTTAGATTATATTTCTTGGCATGATTTTACGTGGAAATGGCTGATTAAATCCTTCATCTTTACTCCAATAGGGATCAACATCATGAGGCCGGTTAGCACATATTGATTCCGGTCGGATTCGAAAATGTGATTCTGGCTTGATTACTCACAGGAACACACCCATTCGTATCAAACTCCTCTTGTATGTCATTTTCATTGTTGATGTCTTCTTCAATTTCAGAGTCACTGTCCGACTCAATCCGGTACAGGCGCACTGCGGAAGCTCTTATCATATCTGATAAACTACTTGATGAACTTTCCACGCTATCTAATAGCAATCGATTTCGTTTGTAGGGTCTTCGTAAAACTGCATTGTCGGATGAAGTGCTTGACTCATAATCTTCAGTTAAACTCATATTTGTAAGGGCTAATTAAAAAATTTAATGAATGTAAAAACTTTTGTAAAGTGACAGAGTATAACGAATGCATTTACTTACCTACTTGTCGGAAGCACTTAACGAGACTAAAAAATGACAGTAACTGCTTAGCAACAGAAGCGTAACAGTTTGAAACAACTGATAATCGCAAAAACGGTTTGCAGCGCCTTGGGGGTCACCGGTGATCCCCACCACTAAAAATGCATAAAACATGTTAATACAACTTAATCTTTTCACTATATATAAAATTTCAACATAAAATGCATCGCATAATAAAAAATACATGTTGGCCCCTCGGGCAAGTCTTGTAAAATTTGCGCGGCAGCCAAATTGTTAACGCTTCGTGATATTACAGATAAACTAAGCTGTAACCGAGAAACTTTGAGTCCAATTTTGCAAGAAAATAGCATTTTATCAATGTATATATAAGTTAAGAGTCATACAGTCTAACAGAAGATAACAAGTTCTACTATTTTCAACTTTAAAAACATGAAATTGAAATTGATAAATAGGAAATATTTCGTTTCTATATTGTGGTAGACGAAACATATTTCTTTCCTCAATTGCTTTTTAGAACAAAATTTAAATTGGAGTGTTTTGGATATCAACCGAAACTCAGCAGAAGAGTAAAAACTTGAAAATTGAAAAAACCATGAATATTGTTGAGCGGTGACGGAAAATTTCATATTGCTGTAATTGAGTCCAACAAAACAATAAATTCTGCAGGGTATTTTGAGTTTATTTCAATTGCCTACAATCATTTGGTAAAATATCCACCGATATACGAGTTTAACTATAGCAGGGGTTGGAGAACCTTTTCAGCCATTAATACAACCTATATTTCTTTGCATCGAAATTACTCCTTCGAGTTAAAATTGCTTTTCAATTGATATAAGATAGTAAAAATATCTATTTTCTTCCTTTATTACTCAAAAAAATTTCATTTTTACCAATTTTGGGGTAATTTTTCTCGATTCCTTGACCATTGAACTACAGAATGTGATGTGGCATAAAGGCTACATGAATGAAGAACAAACTTGTCTAATCTTCATCAAAAATGGAAAAAAAACATTTTTATGCTATCTTAACAGAAATTCAGAGAAAATGAAAATAAAATTGATTTGTAGTTGTAATGAAAATAAATGAAACTGTTTAAAAAAATTTTTTTGTTCAGTAATTATTCAGTAAAGCAAATATCTTAACAGAAATTCAGAGAAAATGACTGACAAAAAAGTCAAAATATTTTATTAAAGAAAAAATATCATTAATTACCGTATATACTCGCGTATAAGTCGAGAAATTTATGTCAAATTTTCAAGTCAAAATAGCCACTTCGACTTATACGCGGGTCAAAAAACGTACAAATTAATTTTTAATGAAATCATTAAACCTTTTTTTATTTTTGTTACTTCGACTTATACGCGGGTTTCCAATTTAGGACATAAAAACCTCTTAAAATTTATTCGACTTATACGCGAGTATATACGGTATGTATCATATCTAGAAAAACATCTTCCAAATTAACAGTAAAATCCATTTAATTTTTTGTTCACATTTGGATCTATTTTTTTTACTCTTAACATTTAATTTACTTTCATTACGACTGTATAACAAAATTTATTTCCTATTTTCTACATTACCTTTTCAAATGTTATCATAAGACTTGAAAAAATTAGTATTACAAGTGTGTGTTATATATTGGTAAAATTGATCTGTAGTTGTAATGAAAATAAATGAAATGTTAAACTGTTTAAAAAATTTTTTTTGTTGAGTAATTATTTAAAACCATAAATTTACTACAATTTATACTAATGTAAAAAAGAATTACCGTATATACTCGTGTATAAGCCGATCCGTATATAAGCCGAAGTGAGTTTTTATAGTCAATTTTTTGTCAAAGATCAAGTACCCGTATATAAGCCGAGGTAAAAAAAATGTTTTTTTGGCTGGCAAAAAATATTGGTTTTTGTTACCCGTATATAAACCGAATGGAAAAAATTAGCTTAAAAAATTGCCCAAAATTTCTCGGCTTATACACGAGTATATACGGTAATTATTTGTAATTAAATATGTGTGCCTGGATAAAATCATGTATATGAAACTAATTTTAAAAAGAATCAAGAAATTGAATTAGGTTTGCTAAAAGATTAATTATTAACCACTTAATGTACACATTTATTTTGAATTTTGTGTAATAATATAATAAAAGTAATATAATAAAGAAAGTAATTCAAAAAAATTAAATAATTAAACAATTCAAACAACACGTTATAAACACGCTATACGTAAATATCATAAGTAAATATAATGTTCGACCGTCTATGTCACGGGCGCGTACAAAATTGCCAGTAAGATGCACCCGTATATGTCACGGGCACGTACATTAAGTGGTTAAAAGTAATAATATTTATCAATACTTCAATAGGATTTTAGCGGGAATCCCAGAATGCTGATGAATGAAAACACAAATTATCAACGATTCCTGTAATGAGTTTTTTCACTATTGCGTAATAGTGCTGAACTGCGAGATTGTTATGCAACATTGAAATCAATACTTTACATATTACGTTGCAGTAATTTCAACAGATATATTGTTTTGTGTGATTAATAAAGTACATGCTAAAACTATTTCGACTTATTCAATGCAAAAATTAACGATGGAACAACAATTCCAAAAATTTAAAGGCAAAAAATAAGTTAATAGCAGCTTTTTTATTAAAAGTTTTTTTGCCAAAATTTTAAGTTAGTTATTTATTTACGTTATTCTGACTTACAGTGAATGTATGAGTATATGGCTATAGTAACTTTATTAACTTTCTATATTACAGTCATTGGTGATTGTCCTGTTCGATCTTAATCGTCGCGGGATGGCGGGGGCATATCCTGAATATTCATATAAATAGTGTATGCAAATATGCATTTAGCATTTTTTAAAATGTAAATTAACATGAAAACAACAGGGAAATTGTAAAATATCGTTATTTTTGTTAACTTTTGATGTATTTTCATTTATCTTCATTCAATTATTGATCAATGNCAACTGTTTGAAAATAATGGAATTAGAGTCCCAAAATATTTCTTTTAAAGATAATTTGTTTTATTGAAATATTATTTATAAATTTAATTATGAATTTAGACATACTCGATTATAATACTATTGCCACATACATATATAATGTTAAGAAACTTTGATTTTTAACTATTTTGTGTATAAATTAAACCTTTAATTAACTATTCGTAATATATTTATTATGGGGCATCGTCCAAAGCGCGCGAAATAAGCATACAAGATGCGCGCAATATATAGTCAAAACATCGATTTACTTAATAAATAAATATTACTTTAATCATTAAGTTTATAAATTAAGTTGATATCAGAAAAGATCAAGTTATACAAAAGTTATATTGGAACCACGGAGAAAATACTTTCACGAAAAGAAAAGGAACATATTTTATACGACGGATATAGACTGCGTAAAGACAGATATATGGCAGATGGAAGCATTTCATGGAGATGTCAAGACAAGATTGTCGGGGTCGCATTAAAATTATTCGTGAAAGCGATGAAGCAGTTGTTGTTACACAACACAACCATGCACCCGATCCAGATAAAAATGTAGCATCAAAAGTTGTATCTAAAATTTGCCGACGAGCTGATAATACTGTGGGGAAACCCAGACTAATCATTCAGCAAACTACAGCTGCAATATCCTTGGTTGCAGCCAGTTACCTTCCGGAATATATAGCTTCTCAGTGGACGATAGAAAGAGTACGAAAACGACGTGCTGTTCAATACAGCACAGTGAATTCTCTCGCTGATATCGTTATTCCAGAACAGCTTCGGCAAACAAGTAGAAATGAAAAATTTATTCTTTGGGACTCCGGTGTTGATGATCTAAAACGTATTCTGATGTTTGGAACTCAAACAAATCTAACTCTACTTCAGAAGTTTAATCATTGGTGCTTTGATGGTACGTTTAAAGTATCACCAAGTATCTTTTACCAAATCTTTACAATTCATGCATTTGTAGATGGCTCTGCATATCCACTTATTTATGTTTTGCTTCCAGATAAATCAGAGGAAACATACGAACGTATTTTTTACAAAGTAAAAGAATTGAAGCCAACACTGGATCCAGCAAGTATCGTGTCGGACTTCGAGAAAGCAAACCAGAATGCATGTGCAAAGGCCTTTCCAGACGCTTGTCTGGTCGGATGTTTGTTCCATCTTGGTCAGAAATTTGTGGCGTAAAGTTCAAGAAGTTAATCTTGTTACAGCTTACCGTGATAACGAAAATTTGTGAATGTACATAAAGATATTATTAACACTAAGTTTTGTTCCAGTTGCAGATGTTCCTTTAGTTTTGAAGATTTGGTTGATAAGTGTCCTCCGATGATGATACCTTTGACAAACTACTGGGAAGATACCTACATCGGCAGAAAACAAAGAAGAGGATGACGTGCAAACTCAAGATTTGCCTTGCAACTGTGGAACACCCGAGATCGTGTTATCGATAATCTTCCACGTACTAACAACTCGGTTGAAGCTTGGCATCGTTCTTTTCAGCAGACATTCGATCACCATAATCCTTCGGTCAAGAACAAGATCACTATGAGTTGAAGGATGAAAGATATCATTCAGGCGACATACATCCTTAGGTATCCAAGTCTAAATACCTTTGTCCTCAATCAACGCCTCCAAACTTTGATACCAACATACGGAACAGTTTCCATTTGGAGACTATTTGAGAGGAATTGCATACAATCTTAATTTGTAACTATTATGTAAATCTGTGAACGTTAATATTTATTTTTTGTAATGTGAAATTAATGTAAAAAAAAATAGAAAAATGTCATTCAAAATTTTATTTCATTGCATGTGCGCGGTTTTTTTATACAGGAGAACCTCCTTTAACTAATGTTAAGCCAACTTGCACCCGAAGAAGGTAATGCTATGTATTTGGTTTGACTGGAAGGGAATAATTTTGTAAGAACTCTTACCTGAAAACGACACCAGATAAATACTGGTCCCAACTAAATGAACCGAAACGTCCTGTATTAGCCAACATATAGGGTATTGTTCTCCAGCAAGACAATGAAAGGCCGCACGGTTCTTTGGTCACCTGAAACAAGTTATCGTAACTCAATTTTGATGTTTTGGTCATCCATTATACTTTCCCGACCTTGCACCATCCGATTACCACCTAATTAGAGCACTTCAAAATAGCTTAGGTGGTAGGAAATTTTGTTCCTTAAAAGAGTTGAAAAGTCACCTGGATAACTTCTTCAGCCAGAAACGTTAGAGCGTCTATGAGCACGGAATTGTAGGGTAATAGAACTCAATGACAAATACTTTATTGATTAAATGTGATTTTTAATAAATAAATTTTTAGTTTCCTTTTGTTCTAAAAATAGGTATTTATTCACCAACCTAATACTTTGGTGATGATTTAATGCGAATAAAACATAAATTTTATTTAAATAATAATTGGGTCAAAAGTAAATTGGCAAGAATAATTGCTTTATATAATTTTGTATGGATTCATTTTATTATTTTAAAAACTTAAGACCTTACGCCTACAAAAGAAAATATATATTAAATATGATTTTCGATGTAAAACTCCCAAAAAACAAATTGACACAAGACAAACCTATTTTTTAATTCCTAAAAATTTACATTTGAAAACAAATTTTCTAAATAAAAATCTGTTTACATTTTCACAACATGTTATAGAGTCGAATAATTATGGCACATTAATATGCCATTCGAGTAACAAAAATAAATCTCTATGATAATATCTAAGATTGAAATAAATTTACAAAAACTTGTTTATTTACTTGTCAGATAGTCGATATCATAGAGTCTATGACATAGACGAACAATAATTTAGTTACGAAACAACATCATAAACAAAGTATTTACGATTGTACAATTAATTAAAATTAAAAAATATAGAAAACAAAAGGTACTTCCGTGTTATCTTACCCCCAAAAATTAAATTATAAAATACAATTAAAATAACAGTATAAAAAATGACAGAATACATTATTGATGACGTTATTGAACATTATTGAACATGAATTTATTAAGGCTATCTGTGATTTATGTGGCGCAAATGTGTTCTAAGCAACAGTGCAGATATGTTCGACACTATTCTCAACGACAACTTGTAGTTTTTCTGGCCACCTGGATGACCATTTACAAACTCTTTACAAACATTTGTTGAGTTTGTAACTGTGATTTAGAAAATAAATATAATAATTATGTGTTCTTTTTTAATTTAATTTTTGGGGGTAAGATAACACGGAAGTACCAAACAAAAAAATATATAAATAATTTACTGTTAATTTAATATTGTCTTATGGTTTTGTTAAAAATCCTATAATTTTTATTGACTCAAAGACAACATAATTATTACTAAAAATATGTTAGAATTATTAATTTTATTCAAAACAAATTTAAAATTCGATCCAATTAATGGCTATTATGATAAGAATACTCGTATATTATTGGTTGATTTCCTGCCGGTCGGCAGATTTTGGGATTTTTTCATCGGGCATTTTGACTGGAAACCATGGACAACATATTTGTTCTTTAAAGTTGAAACAATCTTACCAAATTAAAACAAAGCTTTTATGCTACAATTATATAAACTAAACTAATTGATCAAATTTGTAATGAATTAGTTGAGTTAACTATTAACGTTAAAATATATTTTAATCTTTTGGTTTCACCCTTGATCTTTTTTTTTAATTCAATAATTTTCATATTAATGTTTGTAAGACTGTAGGTCAAAACAATATATAAGGTGCACAATATCTGCGCACAGCCTTTGAATATGGATTTTAGTTATAAACTTAAAACGAGTAACATGACTATATATCCTGTGTTTGTTGCGCTAATAAACTGCCTTATAATGTGATACCTTACAACGAAAGTGAGTAGACAGATTGACAACCACTGGCTCAAGTACCTATCGAGGTAAAACATTTTTTTTTTCTAAAATTCCTAGTAGGTCACCAAAGATTTTATGTAGGTTAAATATTTTTTTTCATTTTTCATAATTTTCAATGTTTTCTCATAAATATTTCTAAGTTTTTATTATTTTTCTCGATTTTAAGATATTTTCACGAAATCTTTTCAGAGTTTTATGTAAGTCAAATCAAANTAAAAATATTTTAGAATTATTAATTTTATTCAAAACAAATTTAAAATTCGATCCAATTAATGGCTATTATGATAAGAATACTCGCATATTATTGGTTGATTTCCTGCCGGTCGGCAGATTTTGGGATTTCTTCATCGGGTATTTTGATTAGAAACCATGGACAACATATTTGTTCTTTAAAGTTTAAACAATCTTACCAAATTAAAACAAAGCTTTTATGCTACAATTATATAAACTAAACTAATTGATCAAATTTGTAATGAATTAGTTGAGTTAACTATTAACGTTAAAATATATTTTAATCTTTTGGTTTCACCCTTGATCTTTTTTTTTAATTCAATAATTTTCATATTAATGTTTGTAAGACTGTAGGTCAAAACAATATATAAGGTGCACAATATCTGCGCACAGCCTTTGAATATGGATTTTAGTTATAAACTTAAAACGAGTAACATGACTATATATCCTGTGTTTGTTGCGCTAATAAACTGCCTTATAATGTGATACCTTACAACGAAAGTGAGTAGACAGATTGACAACCACTGGCTCAAGTACCTATCGAGGTAAAACATTTTTTTTTTCTAAAATTCCTAGTAGGTCACCAAAGATTTTATGTAGGTTAAATATTTTTTTTCATTTTTCATAATTTTCAATGTTTTCTCATAAATATTTCTAAGTTTTTATTATTTTTCTCGATTTTAAGATATTTTCACGAAATCTTTTCAGAGTTTTATGTAAGTCAAATCAAACTCAGTAATCTTTCATCATTTTTATTATTTTTTCAAGTAATTTTTCAAAGTTTTATGTATGTACTAGAAAACTATAGAAACATGCTAGGTCAAATAAAAAATAAAGTAGGTCAAATACATATTCTATATAGATTTAATAAATACACACACACTACATAGTTGAATTAAATAGACTTTAAAAACAGGCCACCACTGGGTTAAATAAATATTATATAGTTTTAATATATACACACATATTTTGGGGGGTGGAAAAACTGACTGCAAGCGTGTATGCTGTGTAATAGGCAATAAATAAGCGATAGTTCAACAACTTTTAAGAATCTAAAATTTTTATAAAAATTATGCAGGTCAAATTGACATTAAAAGTAAAGAACCACTAGCTCAAAGTTGATTATTGAGAGTTCCTGACAAGATATTACGGCGATCAATGGCTCATTTCGAAGAGGTTTTTATCAGGGTATTCAAATGTTTATTGTGATGATCCAAGGTATTGCTAAAGGTGTTGTAAAGTGTCATTTTAAAGGGTTTTATGGACGGTCAACTCAAATTTATATAACCCTGCACCCAGGTATACTCTATAATCAACATGTATAACAAATTGGTGTGCAAAATTTTAGTTATAAACAAGAACTATTAACTTAATATGAATTGAAAATGTTATTAGTTATAGCAGTCAGTTCAATTTTTGAAATATATTGCAAGAAAATAATTGGAAATAAAATAGTTGTTATATATTTTCAAGAACGAAATGAAACCAAATGTATTATAACAATCAGTAAATAATGGTATTGATTTAAATAAAACGAAAAGCACCAAATCTAATGTATATATTTTACTACAATATATTTCGAATAGAATCACTGTTATCTTCAGGTAGAATTGAAAATCAAACTAAATCAATATAAATTGCTCCTTTTTAAACAAACTAATTAACTAATTTAAGTTTCAATAATTCACAAATAAAAATCAACATATCAAAAGGCATTTTTCGGTTTTTTTATAAAATATGTTGAAAAAACAAAATTAAAACTCCGGACTTAATCAATACATTGCCAGGCTATCTTCAGACCATGAGTCAAAGTCTGACCTGGGATCTTCATCGAGTTCTGGCCAACATCGTCCAATATTTGGTCAACATCTATGACATCTATTTCTAAATAATGTCCAAATGCGAGACTAGTGTTGTCCCCCACCCAATGTCGCTTGTCGTCGTTGTTAGACAGAGTAATTTTACTTTTTTTTAAAAGTAAAGAGCTGATATTTACGCGTCCCTATCCTAGTCTGTCGCACTGTGTACACTACGCTGTTATTGTATCAGTTTAAATATGACTGGTGCCCACTCTGGGTTCCTGGTAATTTAACTATAACACTTTGGGCATAGGAAACCCATTCACTGTAACCTCTCCTCTTACTTTCATCTTTAAATTTTCCTATAACCGAATCCAAACTCCTTGAATATAAAGAGTGAGCAGGATCGTAATAATGTATTTAGAAGGATGCATCTAATCGCTGCCGTTAAGAGTGTCAAGTTGACAGTGCTTAATCTCAAGAAAAAAGGTGTCTGTGTTGCCGGCAACAATATTAATTTTCACAATTAATTCATCCTTATATTTCGCCAATTCGTTATATTGCATATGATACTTCTGCAGTTTAGACAGATTGACCGATATAACTAGGTTTGTCTAAACATATCGAATCTTTATTTAGATGAGCAGCAATTAGATCATCATCAATTCTGATGGATTTTCTGAAAGTCGATTTGAGGTATATACAATCATCTTTTCAGCTGAATTACATAGAATCCAATTCATCCATTTTTTCAAATTCTCACGGATTTACCATATAAAACTGTTTTTATATAACTTAAACAAGTCTCTATATATATCTCACTGATTGATTGAACTCTTAATTCGGTGTTTTTGTTTATATATGCCTTAAATATAAGCGCTTGTTTATATTTAATTGCACGATGAATTTTAACAACCTTCGCACCGAATGAAAAATAAAGTTTAAGAAGCCTTCATGAAGAACTTTATTCTTCTCGGCCAATGCATGAGCATCAGCTTCTCAACTTTGGAGTTCGGTGGACATCATCTTTTCCAGAGCAAGATACGTAAATCATTTAAAAAATTATGCAGACACTCAGGAATATCAATATCCACTCCCATACGGAAGGTTTTCGATATTCTCATTCATACATTCAGTAAGCACACCATTCAGATTTTCAGACACACTAAACAAAGTCAACATACGGTAAATTGTGCTAAGAGCCCGACCATACAGATTATTTATATCTATATACAAGACTCTTGTAACAAGAGTTCTCTATCTTCAGAACTTGCGACAGTATGTTTGTTAACAAATGTTAACCCACCCGTATTCCTTCCTCATAGAATTTAAACATTTCCATGTCCTGCAAAGGTTCTATAGGTCCCGTTAATGTCATAAGAGCAGAGACCCATGACACGCCGGAAATGCTATAGAGATTAAGAGGCTCAAAACGATTATATGCGATTGTTGAAAATAATCCGCAAGGAAAAATACGTATTATGTGTGTGGATTACGTTACGTTTTAAAATGGCTAAAACGCTATATATAAACCACATTATGTCGGTGTTTTGAATATTTACTATGTCGTTTTTAGAAACTAAAGCCACTGGTGTGGGAATATATATCTATGGCCATAGCTGATTAAGGGGGGGGCTGATCGGGCTAAAGCCAGGGCCTCCCAATTTTTAAGGCCCCAAAAATTTAAAATAAAATTAAAGTAGCATATTATGCTTTTACAAAAAATTCAAGCTTAAAACTTCTACTATGTTGATTACTGTGTTATTACAGTAGGTGTTAAAAACGATGGACTTTTTGCTGAATTAAAAACATCTATCTTAGAACAAACTATTGGATAACTAAGAATAATTGACGTAATATAAGTGTTACCACAACAACCGTTCTAGATAACAGAGCTGAGCGAAAGGTCTGTTGGATACGTATGGACACATGAGGAAATTACGTGGTGGAATAATAAATAAAATACCTACACGCATATGAAGACATCCATGAGAACTTGGGCTTTCTTACAAACCTAACTGAGGTCAGCAATGACGCCATCCGAGGGGCAGCAGCCAAGATAATGGAAGAATATTCAAGTGATTTCGAAGACTGCTTTCCTTCAGAGTTAGTTCAATTTTCCGAGCTCTTCAAGACAGTTATTGTCCAGCCCCAGGGCCAGGGTCAAGGACAGGAAGAAGCACAATGCGAACCTCAAAACACATGCACAGAGCTAAAGATGTTGCTGTTTTTGAATGAGCTAAATTTTACACAGTCCTTCCCGAATGTTCACATCGCACTTCGCATCTATCTCTCAATGATGACATCAAACTGCAGCGGAGAAAGATCATTTTCAAAGTTGAAAAGAATAAAAAATGAAGTTAGAAGTTGCATGGGACAACAAAGGCTGAGTCTGCTCTCTCTAATGAGCATCGAAAGTGGAATTGTAAGCTCACTTAGCTTTACTGACATAATTGATAACTTCGCAATGAGAAAAGTTCGCAAGCGTAGGTTCTAGGTTGAAATATAGAGTCTAATAATAAATATTTTAATGAAGTGTGAATTCATTTAACTTTATATAAATTAAATTTACTTCTATTTAATTTTTTTAACTCTGCCTTACAAGTTACAGTCTTACATTAGCTGCTAGCAATAATTTTATATGGACGCTGGACTGGACCTGGCCCCAGTTTGAATTGCAGCCAGAGGCTCCATGCAAGCTTAATCCGCCCCTGTCTATGGTCAGGTAACCTATTTATGTGTGAAAACTTTCTTAAAATAAAATCTATTTCTTTGATTTTAACCACCCACCATCCACTGCCGAAATATGTAAATTTGTCTATTTTATTATTTAATTTAGTTATCCCCTCAATTAGAAAATTATCCGAAAAAACGTGGGCACTATTAGAGAAGAAATTATCTCTAATTTCTCCATCTTTCTCAAACTGTATGAGAACAGTAATTGAATTTTAACTGACCCCATTCCTTTCATTTCCACAATCAATTTATTTATTATTTTGGTTGTTAATGAAATTTGAAGTAAATTATTTCAATTTCAGGTTCGTCGCCAATATAGACCGAATCACCTATTTGATTATTATTATTTAAAATATAATTATCCTCATCATCACTTATAATAATTTTAGAGAAGACACAAGACCCAATACTAACATCAGGTATTTTTAATTTATTATTATTATTATTATTATTATTATTATTATTATTATTATTATTATTATTATTATTATTATTATTATTATTATTATTATTATTATTATTATTATTATTATTATTATATTATTATTATTATTATTATTATTATTATTATTATTATTATTATTATTATTATTATTATTATTATTATTATTATTATTATTATTATTATTCATAACAAAAATGTATACCGTAATTTGTGACACAGAGAATAGAATTTTATTAATTTCTTCATAAAGATTAAATATATTAAGTGATTTTTAAACTAATTATAAATTAACAGCAGCATCTCATGACAAATTGAAACAAAATATTGTAAATATGAATAAGTCAAGCAATCTTTTAATTGAATTCCATTAAAAGAAACTTAAAGAGATTTATTTCCTCTATTTGCTGAGTTTAAGACTAGGTTTGCTACGCTAAAGAGCAAAACTTTCTACTTTATAATGTCTAGACCCGAGTAATAAATTAACGTTCAAATATATATGGGTAGATATTTGATCTGCTATTTGAAGTTTCTTGAACATTACCCATGAATGTCACTAATTTATCACTTAAATTAATGGAAAACAAATGCTAAAATTCACTGTTCCTTCCTTAAATATAAATAACGGTATATGAGTTTCTTCCATGATAGTGGCGTAGCTAAAGAGAGCGGTCATTTTGGTCTATATTAAAGAGAAAAAAATTAAAATATTTTGTCATAGTTTTGATGGTATTTCAATTATTTTCATTTTGACAAAAGATTTAATTCAGCTTTGCCTTTATAAATATTATAACACAAGCGAAAATGAATGAAATACTATCTCTCGTAGTACAAAATAAAGAGATATTCAGGAAGAGACCGACAAATTTGACAAATGCGAATTCCTGAGCATGATATAAAACAAACCTTTGTGATCTATTAGCAGTAAAACTGACACATGTATTAAGATGTTCAAAAGGGGAAATAGTTTAAGGACTTTTGGAAGCTGAAGATATAAGTCCAATTCATCCTCAAATTATTCAATATTTTTTGTGCGAAAGAAAAACAGTGCAATCAGAATGAGTGTCGATCATAGGAAGCGTTTGTTACTAATAGTCAACTATATCAAATTCCTAATTCTAAGGAAATTCTTGGAAACATTGTTTTTATATCTGAAAATTGAACAGACTTCATTATTTATCTTGATGTTGTTAATTATTTGGAAAGACTATAAAAGAACATAATAAGACACTAATAAGGTTGAAGGAAGCTGAATTAAGATAGATATGGCTAAGTGTCAAATGTTAAGGAAGGATGTTAAATATTTAGGACACATTATAGATGGTAATGAAATTCAAACTGCCGATGAGAAAATAACTGTGATAAAAAAATAATAATTTCCATCTTGTGATAAGAAATTTCAAGTGGTCTCGGAACAGTGGCGTACGCAGGGGGGGGGGTTACTGGGGGTTTAACCCCCCACCCCCATGATTCCAACACAATATAAAAAACTATAATTAATAAATATATAAACTTAAAACAATTTAAGAAATATTCCGAATGCCGATATATATATATATATATATATATATATATATATATATATATATATATATATATATATATATTATATATATATATATATATATATATATATATAATAGATATAATATATATATAATATATATATATATATATATATATATATATATATATATATATATATATATATATATATATATATATATATATTATATATATATATATATATATATATATATATATATAAATAACCCCCCCCTCTAGATATATAAAAATATATATATAAACCCCCCATGGATTCATCCTGCGTACACGCCTGTCTCGGAATTATATGGATTCACCAAATTTAATGTTAAACAAAATTTATTTTCATTTCATTTAATAATTGTATAAAATAAATTTTTGTTTAACATATTCACACAAAATTGCAAATCTATTTTTACATTTTTTATATATTTCATTTGTTTTCATTCTGACAAAGAACAAAATTTTAATTCTAATTTAATAACATTTGATAAAAAAACAAAGCAAAATTTTGTGTTGAGCATAATAAAATTTTTAATTTTTTGTCAAAATGAAAATAAATGTAATATCATAAATATTAATTATATAAAATTTACGATTGATGAAAGTAACATAAAAATCTAATAAATCAATAGAATCCATAAAGTCTATGGGAATATATAAGTAAGTCACAAAGTAATTTTTAATTATCTATAAATAAAATTAATTAAAATAAGATCAAGTCAATCATTTCTAAAAGAGAAAAATAAATAAATTTTAAACTGTAATTTTGCACTAATTGAATTTTGTAATGATTTCATATATGAGTGACAGTCATCATGAAATCCTTCTTTAGATCTATTTTCCGAAAGATTTAAAATTTTTTATTGGTTGGATCTTAGAAAATTTTCTTGAGATAAAATCAATATAACCAAAAAATAAGTTGACAACCCCGTTATAAATAAAATAATTTAAAAGTATTGTTAGACTAATTTTGCAAGCTTGTAGTAATAGGTAATTATCAACGTAATAAGTCCTGTTCATTTGCAACTTATATGATATTATAATCTTTCAATTGAAACTTTTCATCATTTTGCTTTCAAAATACAATTATTTCAATCAGCGATTTCCAAAGTAGTTATCCGCGAAACAACAGAGTTCATGAAACCCCATTGCCGGTT
>CAUHTR010007891.1:0-42339 GCA_959609185.1 Schmidtea polychroa
ACTTACACGTATTTTAGCATTGATGCAGAAAGTGATATGGGTGAAAGGTCAATATATCACATATTAATAATTTTTCGTGTGTCCTATTGAACTTCTTGTGTAAAACTTTGCATAATCTTGTTTGGCTGATTTGTTACATGATTTGTGCTACCATATGAATCTCTCGGTGAAATGCAAAGATTAAGTACAAATAACCGACTGTAAGTTAGACATAATTATAAAAAATGTTAAAAACTCAAGATTGACAATTAATTTGTCCCTTACTGTATAATATTGAAAATGCTCCGACAGACTGAGTTATAAAATCTAACATAAGCAAGAAAGAGGAGAAAATTATAAATAAAATTAAAATTGACCTTGGTTTTGTTTTAAACATTTAAATAAATATATCAAAATAGTATTGGCGTTTTTAAATGTCGATTAAATATATTTTAATGAATGAAAAGATGAAAATAAAAATGGGGAAAAAGGGGGAAATATTAAGTTATGTATTAGGGGTATGATTTAGAGTCAATGCTTATTAGATTTCATGAATCTCTTGTGATATATTCCAGGCATAGGAAAGAATATTAGGGTGTCGAAAATTTGAGAAAAGTGTCAAAGATGGATTTTGACATTTCGAGCTTGAAATCATGCTCTCTGACGAACTTAAATCTGGTCTTTCATCGGTTATCGATAGGGATAAAAACTTTGATTGAGTTTAACTCCAAATTAATTTAAGCTCATTTATGAAGATATGTGGGTTCCCTTTCAATTGAAGGTGTATTGAAGGTGTATTGTATTCTATTATCTTCAACTTCGTACCATTTACAGAAGACTCGAATTGAGTCCTACACTTTCACATTACTTGAAAAAGATTGTAATAATCGACTTATCAAGCCCCAAGTTGTGTCTTTTTGTGTATATACGATTCGTCTTATACATTTTTCCCTTAATTTGAAACCCATTCTGAGTCTAATTTAAATATTTTTTTCTTTAATTTCGGTATATGAATTAAAAATATATTAGGTTAGAACGTGCCCAGTTTCAGAACTCTAATACCAACGCGAGTAAGATAAGAATAATGTAATCCAGTGTACAATAGCTAGTACAAAATTCAAACCCTTTACTTTATGATATGTGGATGACTTATATCATTTCTATTGAAACCTTCAAAACCTGGGTCTTATAATCTGGTGAGTCATATATCTGCTAAAATACGGTAATTGATAACGAATACAGATAATGAAAAGGAAAATCTAGCAGCAAATGGACTGATATCAAATGGCTTAAGTTCAGAAAATGTCAAATCTTATCAACAAAATGTTGTATACTGTGCCATGACAATATTTGAGCTGACACTGTAAATGCAGCAATGCAAAACATTAACAGTTTTGGCTGGGAAAATTTATACAGTCTCCCCTTATTCATTCCATCCCTATTCCGCATTTTATTCAATATATTATATAACAAAAGCTTACATTATTGGAGGATCCGTCGTGTGCCATGTCCACCATAAATGTTTAGCACCAATTAGATCGTATGGATAGTAAATGAATAATGCTAATAGGCCCGTTATCGCAGCTTCTGGCCAAAGGTTTTCGAAATTTAGTCTCCAGGAGGATATTGTTGAGTAATAGAGGAAAATATTATAAATACAGCAAATATATAAAGGCAATCTTGGGCTGATCATAATTGTTGCTTGGGCCTTGAAAATATATTTATTAAAATTTTTATTTCCATTATTTTATTTTTTAATGTAATATTTATTTTTAAATTTTTTGATTTGAAATAGAAATCTCTTGACAGTTGGCGAGAACTGAAATATAACACCATATCATTCTTAATTTTAAAAAAATATAATTAATATTTTCTTTTATTCAGGTTTTATAAATGAAAATAGTATTAAATTAATTTAAAAATATTTTAAAAAAAGAAATTTTTCTAATTAATAATGCTCTAAGGCACAATAAAAATGATTGTTTTTGTATTTTTTTAAACTAATATAATAATAATTATAATCAATTTTATTATTGTTATTATTATTATTATTATTATTATTATTATTTTTATTATTATTATTATTATTATTATTATTATTATTATTATTATTATTATTATTATTATTATTATTATTATTATTATTATTATTATTATTATTATTATTATTATTATTATTATTATTATTATTATTATTATAATTATTATTATTATTATTATTATTATTATTATTAAATGATATCTATCAAAAATTGTTATTATATTTTAAGATAAATTTCAACATAATTATAAAATACGAATTAGATTATTCGTAAATCTAAGATGGCAATAAATCTTCAAATTTTCTAGAGAATCAAATCAAATCATATATTATTTATTATTTATTATTTTCATTTTTTCTAAGAAATGTTTTTTATTATTAAAAGTATAACTGTTAAAATATATTTATATTTAATTATTAAAATAAAATGAATATTTTTTCTATATCAAGAATTGGAAACCGGTAAGCAAAATTAATGCATTACCCTGGTGGTTCTCAACCAGGATGCCAAGAGCTTTGTCAGATAAATACAAATAATTTCTGGTGAGTATTAAACTGCATTGATAAACTAGCGAACAGTACAATATAATTTTGTTGAGCTTTAGGCAACTACTGTTGGTATAATTTGAGACTTTATATATTGAGGGAGCTCATGCAGTGGTAGCTCTACTTACGAAATTAGTTCATTCTCGGAAGTCGTTTCATATACTTGAAAATTTCGCAAGTAGAGCCTCTTTTCCTTGTAAATGCTCTAATCGGTTCCCAGCCCTCAAAATTCAGACATAATAACAAAACCTGTAATAAATACATGATAGCACTGCATAATAAGCATAAAAATGAGAGATATACATAATGTAAATAAAAAGCAAAGAATTATGAATTAAAATTTTATTCTATTGGTGGGTTACTGATGATCAAATATTTTGCTCTTTAGTGCTGTTACCAGCGTAACCCAAGATACAACATTGTTTACCGCTTGATACCCGTTGAGCGATCAACGTTGGTACTGTTTCAAGAGGGTGAGTGCTCGCAAAAAGTGAGCGCACTACTTGCACTGTAATTGTCGAACACTCCTTTGGGTTCACGGACTACCGTTAGAAGGTTTATGTCCGCTTTACATGGTCCCTGTCGTCGGATAGTGCTCCCGATAACCTGTTAACGTGTCTTGTATTCTTCCACGGTGTCAGCCCACCCCACCATTCGTACAAATCATCATTATTCATGGGTCAATCTGTCCTACCTTCCCTGAAGATGGGTCAACTTTTCCGTCTTCGTTGGATCTCCTTGCGTCTGACATCTAAATGAGATTCGTTACCTAAAGTTGTCCATTGCCCTACTTAATTATGGTTTAAATGCTCATCGCGTCTGGTCCACTCTGTCAACCTATCCCGACAAGCTACCTAGACCGCCTTATCACACCATTCCACGAAAATTTGCAACTAGTCTAAATTTTAATCTTATATTAATTTAGCCTAAAACTAATATTCCATCGGAAAAATTAAAATTTTATAATAAATTAAAGTAATAAATCTTTAACCCAAATTAATAAATTAAGTTAGTGCAAAATTAAAATTTTATAATAAATTAAAGTAATAAATCTTTAACCCAAATTAATAAATTAAGTTAGTGCAAAATTAAAATTTTATAATAAATTAAAGTAATAAATCTTTAACTTAAATTAATAAATTAAGTTATATTATTAAATATTTGTTTTAAATGATGACGTGATAGTCATTTACTTATCACCTCAAAGCGGTGAATTTAAATTTTTATATTTATTCAGGAATTAAATTTTCAAGTAATTATGTATGCAATTGCCACTGTATGCGACCTCGCTGAGAAAGAAGCACTAGCATCGAACTTTGTTTTCGAAATGCTTGCTTCTTCCTCAGTTGCGGCAGTCAGCAGTGGCACAATCCACACTTATCCTCATTCAGTTTGGTAATTTATATTGTTACATCTATTTTCACTAATTTTTCAGGTACAAGTTAGCAGGAATTGTTCCCTTTTTTAGGTTCTGTTCACTCGCTGTGGCTATTTTAGTAGATTGTGGAGAGGCTTATTTTTAAATATTCGAACGGAAAGTTTACAACTGAAATCGATTTCAAACCCAAAATAGAAATACTAGTCGGAGCACACGGGTATAAATTACTTAGTAAACTTTTCAGGAAAAGGTGAATTTCCATTCATTATTGGAATTCTATCGGCTCTCAAAACGAACAATTTACGCAATAAAAGTTCCTATTTTGTTTAGTTATTTCTTCTTTTTATTCATTCATTCTTATACTTTCTTATTCTATGTATAATAATAATAATAATAACATTGATAACTGTAATAATAATAATAGTAATAATAATAATAATGATGATAATAATAATCGTAGTAATAATAATAACACTAAGGGTAATAATGAGAATAATAATACATGCAAAATCAAAAAAAAATTTTAGGATTATAGGACGACTAGAATTAACCTTAATTCCTGTTATTATACAACTTGGGGTCTTTATGGGGAAGGGTGGTCATATTTTTATAAGGTTATTTTATAAATCTATATATACATATACCCATCCACACCTATATATATATATATATATATACACACACACATATATATACATATATACATATACATATACACACATACCTATATATGGATATAATTTAAATTAATAATATTGATGTCGTTTTCCGGGGGGGGGGTGTTACTAAAAATAGATTTTAGTGATTTTCCGTAATTTTATTGGAAGATAGGGCCATTGAAACTAAATTTAGAGATAGGGGAATCCCAAAATCAATAATTTGTTTTATAATTTTATTTTTATGAAATCAAGATAATTATTTTAATAATATAATAATAATAATAATAATAATAATAATGATAATAGTAATAATAATAGTAAGAGTGATAATGTTACTGGTAACAATGCTAATAATAATAATAATAATAATAATAATAATAATAATAATAATAATAATAATAATAATAATAATAACAATAATAATAATAATAATAATAATAATAATAAATGTAAATTTATATTTTTATA
The DNA here is from genome assembly GCA_959609185.1 of Schmidtea polychroa. Taxonomy (NCBI): domain Eukaryota; kingdom Metazoa; phylum Platyhelminthes; order Tricladida; family Dugesiidae; genus Schmidtea; species Schmidtea polychroa. The sequence continues at coordinate 5,072 of CAUHTR010007891.1, forward strand.
AGATTACTACCTATGGGGGGGGGGGTCATTTACGAAAATTTATGGAATATAATTTAACTCTATACGAAGATGACACAATTCAGTATACCTAAGGAATAGTTAATGGCTACATGATTTGAAAGGGGGTCCTTTATGAAAATTTTCAATTTATATTTTAAAATATAATGTAAGTTAAATATATATTAAGATAAGTTAATTTAGTATGCTTAGGTAATGGGTAATGACTGTATGATTTTGAGGGGGGTCATTCATAAAAATTTACAATTTATATTTTTAAATATAATATAAGTTAAATGTATATTAAGATAAGTTAATTTAGTATGCTTAGGTAATGGGTAATGACTGTATGATTTTGAGGGGGGTCATTCATAAAAATTTACAATTTATATTTTTAAATATAATATAAGTTAAATGTATATTAAGATAAGTTAATTTAGTATGCTTAGGTAATGAGTAATGACTGTATGATTTTGAGGGGGGTCATTCATAAAAATTTACAATTTATATTTTTAAATATAATATAAGTTAAATGTATATTAAGATAAGCTAATTTAGTATATTTAGGTGGGAGTTGATGACTATATGGTTTATGGGGGGTCTTTGATGAAAGATTTTCAACTATGATGTTAAAGGCAATCTAAGTTAAGTTAAATTTATAGTTTATATTTTAAAGCTAATATAATTTTATAATTTATATTTTTATGAAGTTAAATTTATAGTTTATATTTTAGAACTGATATAATTTTATAATTTGTATTTTTAAGTTTATAATTTATATTTTTATGAAGTTAATTTTATGGTTTATATTTTAAAGCTAATATAATTTTATAAATTATACTTTTAAGTTCATGATTTATATTTTGAAGAAATTAAGATTATAATTTATACTTTTACAATCAACTTAGAGTTATAATTTATAATTTATAGTCAATGTAAATTTGTAATTTATAATTTCAAGAAATTAAATTTATAATTTATACCTTTATAACTAATCCTAATTTATATTTTGAAGAAATTAAATCTATAAGTATAATTCACATTTTTATGAAATTGAGAGGATAATTTATTCTTTTATGGGTTTACGATTTGTATTTTTACAGTTAGTTTAGGGTCTATTCAATTTAAAATCCAAGTCTTGCTGATACGCATGTCGAACACCTTTAGGAATACTATCGCTACTAAATCAATCATTTTTTAAAAAATCTTTACTTTATACTATTACTAGAAAATTTATTTAAGACATTTATAAATCTAGATTCGACAAACGTATAGGTAGAGTTGGTTTTTGATGATATTTAACCGTCTACATTAATTGTGAATTGTAGAGTTGTGATTAATTTAGGTCTGAGATCTACTCTGTTTATTAACCTTAATGTATTGTATTGTGATGATTTTGGATGTAGATTTTAACTATGTAAGTTATTCATGTATTGAAAGTCGGGAAGAGTGTTTGCTTTCGCGGCCCCACTGTGACCACTACGACAAACCTTACTGTTGTGTGGTAAGTCAACCCTTTACGGCTGACCTATAATAAATAGGTAGAGTCAGACGGAGGATTTCATCGACTTAACTCCATGGCAGAACCATGAAGTGGTGCGACCTCCGAATGACCTGAACAAACAAAAAAAACCCAATAATATTGATAAGTGCGTGCCAGGCAGTGGCCTGCAATCATTGTAGGCTGTTTACTCATCGATGATAAAGTGCATAGGTGCAGGGTTGGCTGGGATCTCGCTTCAAAATCAATGATAACCGACGATCTCACTCAAACCTACATTTCTATAGTTAAAAAGAAATAATGAAAACAAGGTTTCAATAATAATAATTTATAATTCACAATGAAATCGTCCTTACCTACAATCTCAGAAAAACCAAAACCAAAAATTTGGCATAAGAGTAAAAATATTCATTTGCATTTTTTCCTTGCTTAAAAAGTGACGAAATGTGTTAGTTTATATAGCATCTGTTTGACGTGTAAGTATACATGCGTGCATTGATGCAGTAAAACAAATTCAGATTATTTTAATTCTCGAACATTCGATTTTTAATTTTTATCGATTTTGATGGCGATTTTTCAGTAAGAATTTTTGTTTTTATTTTTGAAATTTTATTTTCGAATTATTTTTTATTAAATTTGCCTCCATGATGGATTTCAGCATTTCCAGAACATTCCATGCTAAATTTAATCTATTTCTTATTTTTAAATTGTTTTTTATGATTTCTTTTCTAAAATATTTATTTTTTAAACTAAAATATTTATTTTTTATAAATTTTATTGGGTCGTTTGGCCGTCATGATGGATTTCGCCATTTTTATGAATTGTTCTGGATTTTTATTCAAAATATCGATATAATTTTCTTTACGTAAGATTTTATGAAGATTTTCTTTAATTTTCTTTTTTTTTTTTTTTTACTAATCGCCTTAATTCGAATTTGTTTTTTGTTGTTTTATGTCTTTCGGTTATATTTGAGTAAGTTTTCGTGTAATACTTCTTGCTCGTGTTTTATTTTATTTTTAATTCAGATGTTTTATTTTTGGGTATATTATCTCTCTATTATCATTGTTTACTTGGTGTTTTATATATTTTTATTTAAGTAAACTTAATGCTGGGTATGCGTGTTGTGTACTGACACATTTCGTCCCATTCCCAACTTTGGGTCTAGAAATCAGTTCTAGCCCAACACTATCAAAATTTTAACAATTAATCTCTTGTTTTAAGTGCTATTGTCATTACCTTTTGCTTTCTTCGGCTCAGGTTCACTATCAACAGTGGTTTTTGCCTGGCGTTTTGTAAAGAACTGATCCAAGAACATTTGTTTTTGTCGGCTTTTTTCCACCACTTTTTGGGGATCCATAGTTAATACAAGTGTAACAAAATTTGAGAAATTTAAATATTTATTAAAATCTCAAAACTCAAATACTTTAAAAAAATTAAGTATTAAGTATTTTGAAGTTTTTACCTTTCGTATCCTGAAATTTATTTTGTAACCAGAGGTAATATTTTTCCGAGGAGGCGTTTCGTAACCTGAAAATTTCGTGTGTAGAGGCGTTCATAAATAGAGGTACCACTTTATTCGACTTTTAATTGGAGTTCCCACAATTATGAAGATAAAAGATTATTTATGTTTCTGTTTGATAATGAAAAATGAACGTTTTGGTNTAAATAGGTTTTTTTATATTGTATGTATTGATTTTTGTATTAAATTAAATAATTAATAAAAAATTTTTAAATTATTAAATTAAATTTTAAATGCTAAAATTTAAAAAAAAAATATATTGATTTAAGTATAATTTTTTAAAAATAATTAAATGTTTTTATAAAATAAAAAAATATTTTATATATAATTAATAAATTTGTTTAAAATCCTTAATTTAATGAGTTATTATATCCCACCTGATGATGACAGGAAAACTGTCGAAATATATCGTGAAAAGAATGTTTGATTGACGTTATCTTATAATATAAATATAACTAATATTAATAGTTTAATATAATTTCCAGATAATTTCCAAAATATTTGTTAAATTTATTAATTTCTTTAATTTTTGAATTGAAATTTGTTCCTGTAAGCATCAGGATAAGACATGTAATTTAACATAATTAATTAACTAATTTAAATATTGTATAAAAAGAAATTTAGCATTTAATATGTATCATATGTAAATAATAATTGTAAATAATATATTAACAATTTAAATGTAAATATAATTATAATATAATAATTTAATTTAATCTAATATAATATTTTCTTGCTCAAGACACTTTTGACTTAAAATAATCCTTTTGTTTGAATAGTGTGAATAATAATAAATTTTTGAGTATCGAATTTTAAGTTTTTAATTTAATGAATACAATCAACACTCGGTTCACACAGTCTAACAATTTCATTTGACTAAAATAAATCCAATAAAGTTTTAAATGAAATGTATAAAATGCTATAAAATGATAACTTAAATAGAACTTTAAAAAGTGACCTTTAAAACAAATTCTAAAGAACGGAAGTAGAAGAAAATGTTAAATATAATTTATATTTATTTCATTTATATATTATCGTTTATAAGAGCAATTTATTTATAAAATTTTACACTTTTAGAATTTTGAAAGAAAACTATATGAAATAAGAATTAAGTCAGAAAAGGATGTTTTTGATGTAAAAGCTTTGTGACCCTATGTCACCGAGCCCTTGCAAGTGGTATCTATGTCCCAACTGTGATACTAATAGAAATGAATAGTGTAGATTGAGATTAGGAATAAAAAATATATAATAAAATCTTACCTGCCAAAAATTATCAACCATTGGTAGCGCCATGAAAAATATATCATTAGCTGACCCTGTTATGAAAGACGCTGTCCACACCAGTAAATGATTTTTGTCATTTTTAAAGGCATGAATGAAAGATATCACCACCAAAAAGTAACTCATATATTCGATTCCTAGAAAGGTTGGTAAATTCTGAAAAATATAATTCCAAAATAGATCAGTTTTCTATAACTGATTTACCTCCCACTGGCGTAAAGGATCATTAAAAATGTTCCATGGGAGGTGGCTCCATTCGAGGAAATTCATATTGACTTCAGTCTGAATTTGATCTGGATCCTAAATGAAATATATCGATTTTTATAACGAAGTGAAAATTGTGCACTATTTATGTATGGATTTGCGTGCCAGATTTCAAGTGGTCATTGATATAGTCTATGAAATGTTTTATTTATTCATTCAAACAAATTGATTTTTTCAATTTTCATAAAACTCTTTTTTTTATAAAATTTTAAAATATTTCATTTATTTTCATTTGACAAATGATCAAAAATATAATTTTACGCAACACAAAATGTCAGCATTCCCTTATCAAGGGTTATTTAAGTAAATGTTATTTATTATTTAAATATACTTTAAAAAATTATAAGAATTTTTTTCAATTTTCACCACTGCTTTCTTTTCAATTGACATTGTATTTATTAAAATGCTTGACTATGAATCAGTAAATATATCAAAAAAACATCAATATTGTTAGGGATATTTAAATAATTAATTTATAAATAAAATATATATTATATTATAAGAAAAAGTATAATAAGTATAAAAGCTGGCACGCATAATTAGCATTATTATTTAATTAATTAATTCGCCATTTAAATCGGGTGTTTTAATAATACCAGATTTAGGCAATAATTTGTATTTTGTATTTTGTATGAAAAATAAATATTTATAGATTATTAACTGGTTATTATTAACATGGCGACCCTGGCAATGATCAATAAAATGATCCCGGATATTTACGATGGCAGCGTCGATGTAGACGTTTTTATTGGAGAATGCAAGAGGTTTTTCCAATTATGTGGACTAGAACAAGCCAGCCAAAGTATGATGATCAAATGTTTAATCGCAAGAGAGTTGTTGCCAATTTATGAAGCAATAGAAGAAAATGAAATTTGTTTTGAAGACAGATTGAAAACGGCTTTCAAGAAACCAACGACGTTGATAGGGGATTTTCTAACCCTCTGCAATTATGAAAAGAACGATGATACTGCCCCAGTATATTTCGAAAAAAATAGAAAAGATGGTTGACCAAGTTCTGAAGCACAAATGGGACAAGAAAGAATTAATTTCATATTTTTTGGTCCATTGTATCAAAGACAAGGATACACAGAAAGAAATAAAGATGAGAGATGCGATGAGCGTCGACGAAATAAAAGGAGTGATAAAGAAGGTCGATGATATAAACATTGAAGTATCCGGAATTTCAGTTTTGAATAGAAGGAAGGAAACGTTTGCGAGTATTGTCAAGACGAGACAAGGATTTGCCGATAGACAGAATCAAAGCAGAACTTTTACAAATTCACAACGAAGTGAACACAGATATGATTCAACACCGAGGATGAAAGCCGATAATTTCCAGAACAGATTCCAACAAAGAGAAATGCCGGTTAGAAGCAGACCAGTTATTACATGTTGGAATTGTCAGGAGGTGGGTCATATGAGTCGAGAATGTCGGAAACCAAGGGTTCAGAAATGCTTCCAATGTGGAAAAGAAGGGCACCAATCCAGAGAGTGCAATCAGAGAACACAGAATGCAGAGATGAGATGTTTTGCGTGTAAAGATATTGGACACAACAGAAGAGAATGCCCATCAATATCGTGCTCAGGATGCGGTAGAAGAGGCCACCTACGATTTCAATGCTGGAATCAGACAGAAGAAGATACGCAGACGAGCGGGGACCACCGAGACGGACACAGGTAGCCGTGTTTCAGACTGATCAAGCCGAGAACGACGAAAAGATTTCATGCCAAGACGAAGACTACCCAAACCAAGAAGCTCCATCGTTGGGCGAGATGATCGGAGCAATGAATTAATGGGTAATAATGACGATTGTGTATGCCAGTATAATTGTATAAGTAGATATAAATATATTAATAGTATTAGTAGTAAAGTGAATAGTATAATTCCTTTTGTAAATAATGTATATAATGTAGAAAATATTAATAATAACGTGAATAGTATAAGTCCTTTAGTAGATAATTTAAATAAAGTAAATAATAAAATGTTGGATGAGAATAATGTAATCAGAAATAATGGTAGCAGTAGAATTGTAGGAAATATCGATTTAGTTGGAAAAAATAATGAGCTAGAAACCAATTTTAAAAAAGCGAATCAATGTGATATAATAGAAAGTGTAAAAAATAAAGTTACGGATATTCATGATGCAATTATTTTAAATATGCCTAATGAAAACAATTTTGAAAAAATAAAAATTGATGACGATAATAAAAAAGAATGTAAAAATAATTGTACTCAGATTTTATCGATAGATGACGTAAAAAAATTAAAAAAACCAGAAAATATGATTTATGTACATAATGAAAAGGATAAAATATTTGATACATATGACTGTAAAATACAATATAGAAGTGAAACATATTTGAAGAAGGATGAGTATAATATTGTTTATGATAAAATGGGTGGACGTCCAAGTGTAATAATAGGCATAAATAATTACTTTAAGAATTGTTTGTTGGATACAGCAGCTAGAATGAATGTGATTGATAGTTCGATTATAAAGGAGATCGGAAATCCAGTTTTAAACGAACACGGAGACAAAATCTGGTGCGCAAATGGTAGTCCATTAAAACTTTGGGAAGAATCAAGCTTAGAATAAATATAGGAAGTAGAGAAGAAAATATTGTTTTTGTAGTAGTTGAAAATGTATCTCCATCGATAATTGGAGGAATCGATTTATTACGTAGGTTTGACATAAAACTAATGAAAGTTATCGGAAATAACATCGAAAATGCAAGCGAATATAATAATATGGAAATATGCAACATTAAAGCCAAATTTGGGAAAAGAACGAATGATAAACTTCGATTTAAAAGAGCAATAGAATTAATAGGATTAAAGTGTGACAACAAACTTTATGGAGTAATAAAAAAAATGCCGAAGTATTTATGATAGATAAGTGGGATATAGGCAAAACCAATCTATTAAAGCATGATATTAAAACTGTTGAAGGACCAATCCATTTGAACCCAAGAAGACAGCCAGCCCACCTAGAAGAAAAGATTGAAGAAGCTATTAAAAATTTGGAAGAAAACGGCATAATTAGGAAGTGTGACTCACCGTGGAATACGCCGTTAGTATGTGTCTGGAAGAAGGAGAAAAATGATATTCGATTATGTTTAGATTTTAGAAGTTTAAATAAAATGACAGAAAGACAAATCTTCCCAATGCCTAATATCGAACAGATGTTAGATTCATTGAATGGATCAATGTACTTTAGCACCATTGATCTGGGAAGCGCGTATTATCAGGTTGAATTGACAGCAAATTCGCAAGAAAAGACAGCGTTCTCAACAAGATCTGGGCAGTTCTGCTTTAATAGGATGCCATTCGGGATTGCTGCTGCCCCAGCTACATTCCAAAAATTAATGAATATGGTTTTAGGAAAATTATTATGGAAAATTGCTACAGTGTATTTAGATGATATTTTAATATTCTCAAAAGACAAAGAAGATCATATAAAAAGAATAAATGAAGTATTAGAAAAAATAAAAGAAGCAGGATTGAGAATAAATCCTGAAAAATGCAAATTTTTGGTGAAGGAAACAAAATTTCTTGGTCACATTATAACTTGCGAAGGTGTTAAAGTCGATGAAGCTAAAATAGAAGCAATAAAAGGGTTTCAAAGACCAAAATGTTTAAAGCAATTGAGGAGTTTCTTAGGACTGTGTAATTATTACAGAAAATTTATAAAAAATTATTCAAAATTCGCAAGAATATTAGAATCGATGTGCGGAAACAATAAAGACAGGTTAGTTTGGTCACAAGAATGCCAAGAAAGTTTTGAGGAATTGAAGAAAGCGCTATCAACTACACCAGTTCTAATATATCCTGATTATGAGAAAGAATTTATTTTGGATACGGATGCTAGTTTCGACACTATAGGAGCTGTTTTGTCACAGATTGATGATCTAGGTAATGAACGTGTTATTGACTATGGTTCACATACGATGAGTAAACATGAAATAGGATACTGTATCACAAGAAAGGAACTTTTAGCAATTTATTACTTTGCACAGCATTTTAAGCACTATCTTTACGGCAAGCGATTCCAGCTAAGAACGGATCACAAGGCTATAACATTTATGATGACAACAAAAAAACCTATAACGGCACAATTTCAGACATGGATAAACTTCTTGAGTAGTTTAGATATGGATATTAAATATCGAAAAGGAATTGACCATTCGAACGCTGACGCATTATCGAGAGATAAATGTGGGAAATGTACACAGTGTATGGAAATCCATGAAGATGCCAAGACAGAGAAAGTAAAAACCAGATTGTTGGCAATGACAGCTACTAAACATGGATTGCAATGGCAAAAAGGTAATGAAGAGATAGAACATATAAGAAAAGCAATTGATAAAAATGAGACTACAAGATTTAAAATCATCGAAGATTTAATTTTAACAAGAGAAAATAAAATTTGGATTCCAAAAGTAAATAGAATAGAATTTGTCAAAGAGATGCACAAAATGTTGTGTCACGCTGGATGCAAGAAGGTAATCGATTATATAAAAGTTAATTACGATATGGAGGAATTAAATACAATCGCGAATCAATATATTCAAAGTTGTGAAATATGCCAGAAACGAAAAACATTGACAACAAAAACAAAAGAAATAATTGTAAAAACACAAGTGGCGGAACCGTTTGAGGTTATAGCGATAGATTTTTGTGGACCTTTGCAGGCAAACATTCATGGAAAGAAATATATTTTGGGAATTATAGATATGTGTAGTCGATACATTTCGTTGACAGCAGTAGCAAAGCAGGACGAAAAAACTAAGCGGATACTATTGTGAAATTCTGGATATTAAAATACGGGGCACCGAGAATTATTCATGTTGATTGTGGAAAAACATTTGAGTCTAACTTGATAAAAGAGTTGGCTAAGAATCACAATATACAGCTACAATTTTCTAGCCCTTATCATCATAACACTAATGGGTTGATTGAAAGACAATTTCGAACAATACGAGATTTTATCAGTACATCATTAAGAGATAAACTTAAGAGAAATTGGGTTGAAGTGTTACCTGAAATTGAGTTTACTTTAAATGCTACCATTCAAAGCACAACTGGAAAGAGTCCATCAGAAGCAGTATTTGGTTTTCGGATATCTAGAGAATGGAACAATAATAAAAGAATATACAACGATAGAAGTAAAATAGTGGAGGAAGTGCAATCAAAACAAAGAAATTTAAATTATAAAAATGAGAACCGAATACACCGAGAATTCGATATAAATGAAGAAGTTTTAGTTAAAGTAGATTTGAGAAAAAAAGAGGAGGACCGATATACAGGACCTTTCGTAATTGTTAGAAAGATCCATGCAAATAGTTATGAATTACGAGACAGAGATGGGAAAATTATAATTCGCAACGTTGAATGGCTAAAACCTTTTAAACAGGGGAGATGTTAGGGATATTTAAATAATTAATTTATAAATAAAATATATATTATATTATAAGAAAAAGTATACTAAGTATAAAAGCTGGCACGCATAATTAGCATTATTATTTAATTAATTAATTCGCCATTTAAATCGGGTGTTTTAATAATACCAGATTTAGGCAATAATTTGTATTTTGTATTTTGTATTAAAAATAAATATTTATAGATTATTAACTGGTTATTATTAACAAATATATTTACTGATTCATAGTCAAGCCTTTTAATAAATACTTTATAAAGGTAAAACCAAATATTTTTGTTGCGTAGAATTAATATTTTGATCTTTGGTTGCAATGGAAATAAATGAAATATCATCAAAAAGGTAAAAAAATCAAAAGTGATAAAAAAATAAAAGATTTTACTGATAATAATTTAATAATAATAATATTAATAACTATTTTCGATGTCCGAAAAAATAAAGATCATTTCACCAATAATTTTACGAACGCAACAACTAAATGGTGATGATGTGATGAAGGAAATTTTGAGTTGAAAGATTTCAGGAATGGTATGGTATTTATAATAATCTATTTAATATTATTTTTAAATTATTCAGAATGAAATATGCCCATGGGTTCATCTAAACGGGAAAAAGATTTTCGCAAGAACCATGAAGATGCTCGAGAAACAGAAGAAACTTTAACCAATATTTTAAAGTTGGCATTATATGTTACAATAGTATTGGTTTTTATTGTTTCGTAAATAAATGTTTTAATTTGTTTTTATAAATTTATTGTTTTATTGTAATACTTTTTTGATTAAAAGAAATTTATTATTAATTCATTTTGTTTTATTATTATTAATATTATTATTTTGTATTAATTTTTGAAATAGTGTTATTCATATATATGGAAATTTACAATTCATGAAATATTCATTATAAATCATTATGATGCTTTTCTTCTGTCCATTGATTCTCCTCTGATATTACTTCCATAACCATCTTCGACAAAATGCAAAGATAATATTTCTAGTTAGAAATATATATTATAGGGCAACAATTCTTCAAATTTAATGAGATGATCATTGGGCGTAATATATCTTTGCTAGAAATACATGGTCATATAGGTTTTAAATATGGATGTTTGAGTAACTTTTACCAAAACATGGATATTTTGTGCGAATAATTTATGAATATTGGTTAATTTTGTCATTTAAAATAATATTTAGCAAATCTTAGGTAATTTAGCAAAATATCATTGAAAGATTAAACTTATTCATCCGATAATATATTCCTTCAAATGACAATATTTTACCCTTAACTGCTATTCAACCGATTTAATTTCTAGAAATTTAATGAAGATCATAAATTTCATTCAATAAAGATCAATGTTCTTTAGTTGTCGTCGATTTCCAACTCTTTTAAGTCAATATTTCTTAATTTTTGTCACCGATATCCCCATAATGAATACCCGCCTATAACATCTTAAATAAAGATAAAATAATTTAAAGCAATAATCTTCGATATCAATTAATTCTAAAGATTTCAAATATTTCATTGTCAAAACCAAGTAAATAAACACCTATTTGATCATTAACCCTAAATGGGTGTGTCAACATCGACTTCAAACGAAAAATAACCAAAAATAATGAAAAAGCGCAAAATTTGAAATGGGGATCAAGTGTCCCACATCTTCCTTATATCCTTTTCTCTTAATTAAATTTTTGTATTTAGTTTTAACCAATGATTCTTAAAATCTTTCCGTTTTTAGATAAAAGGTTTAAGCTTTAATCAGCTAATTCTAAAAGGGATGTCGAATGATAACAGAAAAACGGTCATCATCATCAGCTATTGGTTGTTAATTAAAAATTTAATTTTAGCTCTAAATCGAAATATTTCTTCTTGTGTAAAAATACTAGAGTGACAATTTTAATTTTTAAATTGTTTTTTTAATTTATTAGCAAAAATTTCATTATCACCAAAATTTTAACTACGATATTTATTTTCATCATATTATTCTTGGTGGCTAATATCATTATTGTGGCGCTTATGTTCGTTTTATTATATCTATCATTATTACCAGGGACGGCTCTACCATATAAGCGAATTAGGCGGCCGCCTAGGGCGCAAAAAAAAATTTCTAAATTATTTCTCGAATATATAAAAAAATTATTTATTATGATATCTTTAATTTTTCTGTTTCACAATTGACACTCCTATATTATTTTGTACTATTATTTATGTATTTTGAAACTGCATATATTATTATATTTTGAAATGGACAAATTTTTTATTTCACTCAATAAAAAATTTATTATGAAATACCTACTCGTTGAATTAAGAAATTTAAATTATTAAAACATAATGTTTCAGTTGGCATTCTTTAAGGTAGGCGCTTCATAAAAATTCGTCTATCGACTATCGAGCTAAGACCCGGTAATCATGTGGATACGGACGTCGGGAAGACTCCTACATACTCCGAGCAGGAACTGTTTACTGCTCTTATCTCTGTCATCATGAGGTTACCACTAGCAATCACACCAACATCCTCGATGGAGAACAAATGGATATTGAAGCCTCGTCCAGGAAAGTGCGAGTGAAAAAGGATACGGCAGACTAATGCGATGGGAAACAGTGAAGAATTTGATGTTTAATATAAATTTAATTTAATTTATTTTTATTCTGTTGCTTGCTTAATTGGAAATATAGTTGTTTTTAAATCTAATATAATTTATCATTCTTTTGATATTCAATTAGGACAATAAAAGATCTCTTCATAGAGATGCATATCGATAAATTTATCCCATTATTTGGCAATATATTACGAAACCAACAAATTGTTAAGGATACTTAAATGACAAATTATAAATAAATAAATAAAATTACTTGAGTAGTGAGAAGTGAGGAGTATAAACCAAGCCAAATATACAGTATTACGTAATATTTGTATGGGTACCCTAGGGGGGGTGGTATGGTGTTACATAATTTTGTAAAATTACGTAATCACATATAAAATGACGTAATTATATTTTTGTTACGTAATGATTGTTTTTTTTAATTTACGTCATAATTGACCCCCTTACGCAATAATTGACCTTTGACCTCTTACATCATATTTAACCTTTGACCCCTTACATAATAATTGACCTTTGACCTCTTACGTAATAATTATACTTCATTAGAGTAGTGAGGAGTATAAACCAAGCCAAATATCCCTGGAAAAAATTCAATACATTTTGATAGAGTAGTGAGAAGTGAGGAGTATAAACCAAGCCAAATATAAAGTATTACGTAATATTTGTATGGGTACCCTAGGGGGGGGGTGGTATGGTGTTACATAATTTTGTAAAATTACGTAATCACATATAAAACGACGTAATTATATTTTTGTTACGTAATGATTGTTTTTTTAATTTACGTCATAATTGACCCCCTTACGTAATAATTGACCTTTGACCTCTTACATCATATTTAACCTTTGACCCCTTACATAATAATTGACCTTTGACCTCTTACGTAATAATTATACTTCATTAGAGTAGTGAGGAGTATAAACCAAGCCAAATATCCCTGGAAAAAATTCAATACATTTTGATAGAGTAGTGAGAAGTGAGGAGTATAAACCAAGCCAAATATACAGTATTACGTAATATTTGTATGGGTACCCTAGGGGGGGGGGTGGTATGGTGTTACATAATTCTGTATAATTTTATTATAGATATATATTTATTGAATTATAAACGTATATAAGAAAAAGTCATACATACATTTTTGAACCCGAGTACTATAATGATGACAATGAATGTGATAAACACTCGGTTATAATTCACACACAGATAATAATAATAATAATAATAATAATAATAATAATAATAATAATAATAATAATAATAATAATAATAATAATAATAATAATAATAATAATAATAATAATAATAATAATAATAATAATAATAATAATAATAATAATAATAATAATAATAATAATAATAATAATAATAATAATAATAATAATAATAATAATAATAATAAAACCTTTTAATAACTAAAAAATTCGCAACAATAAAAACTTTGACTATTTCACAATAAAATAGTCTAAAGAATACTTTACAATAACAACGTAAAATAAATGATACAAATAAGAACTAAAACAATAATTATATTAAATAAAATTTTATTTCAATACAAAATTTATTCAAGAACATATTGATGTTCCCTTTCATATGGAAAGTGTGGGTGACCATAATCATCATTTGGGAAATATGGTTGAACGTATTGATCATTTTCTTCGTCCGGATCACTAACTTCAGCATTGTTACTATGACCCATAACCGTGTTAACTATTTTATAATGACCATATGCTACACTTTCATTTTTATTTACCCAATGCCTCTTATCATCATTATTAGTTAGGGCTAATTTTATATTTTTTATTGTGAATAACTGATGATTTTTACTTACTATTCGAGATTGTGGTACTGAAATCATCGAATTATTATGATAACAATCAAGGTACGATTGATGTTTTAAGTCGGTACCCTTCAATGTTATTCCCTTAGCCTTGTTGCTCTCTTTATCACCCAAAAGGCTATAGCATTTAGGCCTTAAAAACACCCATTCCTTATATCTACCCCCTTTATTTTCATCTTTGAATTTACCAATGACGGAATCAAGAGCTCTTGAATATAATTCATGAGATGAATCATAATTCGATGTATCCAGCATGTTATCTCTTACCATAGCTGGTAAAAGCACATCTAATTTGCATCCTTTAACCTCTAAAAAGAAGGAATCAGTGTCACCTGCAATAATATTGATTTCACAGCTAAAATCATCTCGATATTTTTGTAAATCAATATAGTGCAACTGATACATACGTAATTTGGATAGATCCAGTACAGATTGACCAATGTAACTAGGTCTATCCAAACACACTGAATCCTTATTTAATAGAACGGCTATTAAGTCATGATCTATTTTATAAGTCTTTTTAAATGTGGGTTTAGAGGAATAAGTAATCAGTTTAGAAGCTGAGTTACACAATCTCAAGTTCAATCGTTTCTTCAAATTTTCGACTGTCTTTCCATATAAACTATTGTTAAGAAGCTTAAAATAGTTTTTATCAAGAGTATTTGTTGACACAGCTCGAAGTTGGGTGTTTGTGTCAATGTAATTTTTGAATATAGTAGACTGATGAAATTTGATAGCCCTGTGAATTTGAGTAACTTTTACTCCAAGAGAAAGATAAAGTTGTAGAAGTTTCCAATGAAGAACATAGTTCTTCTTGGGTAAATGTGTAAGCATCAACTTCTCCACTTTAGATCCTGGAGCACACATTTTTTCAGCTGCAACCGGAAAATCATTAAGTTTATCGTGAATAGATGTTGGAATATCTAGATCCACTTCCATAGTATACCCATATGAAAGTGAATCTAGATCAATAGATTCACAGTCTTTTAATAAATTAATTAATTCAGGCTCATCCGTCACCCAAGAAAATTCACCCCTAGGTAGTTTTTGGCTAAGAGCCCAGCCGTACAAATTATTAATATCGATATATAGAAGTTCAGTATTTTCATTTGTATTAACATAATGTTTGTTTACAAATGTCAACCCCCCTCTTATACCACCCTCAAAGAAATTAAACATCTCCATGTCTTGAATCAACTCGATGGGTTCGTCTAAAGTCATCAGAGCTGAATTCCAAGACATACCGGGAATGCCCAAGAAGTTTAAAGGTTCAAGACGATTATGAGCTAAAGATTTATTTCGAAACTGCTGGAAAAAGTCAGCTAAAAGAAAGACATCTAGTTTTAGATAGACCATCATATAATCACAAAGGTTATTACAGTTGGTTTCCCTCCATATAATTTCAGCCATAGAATATTCGTCTTCAGTAACACCATCCCAAATTGGCGGTAATTGGGGAGTTGACCGAAGCACTTCAAGACTAGTGGCAAAATTATATGGGAAAATTCCTTTATTATTAACAATGGTTCCCTTAAATTCTGATCGTGTTATCGGTAAATTAGTAAGAGTTTTAACAGCGTCATTTAACGAACTATTAATAAATTGGCAGGAATCGATAAATTTAATATTTAAACCACCTATTCTCGCAGATAATGTTAAGAACTTTTCAGTTGTCGTCGGAATGCATGAAATATTCCAAGATTTAAAGCTACTCAATCCGTATTTGAGGATATGATGAAGATCATACCCTCGCAAGTTATGGAAAACAATTGGAAATTCATATCTTATTTGACGAGAATTATTACAAGTTGAACAAGCTGCTCCCAAATATTTACCAGTAAAGTGATCATGATCTTTAGTCGGGTTTACTAAAGTTTTCTTGCAAAGATAACACATAACTGCGGAAGAAAAAGAAATAAGGTCAGCATCTGTAAAAGTAATTTTCTTTTTCGAATTTTTATAAAAATAAGGTAAAACTGTTTTCATACCAATTTTTTCAATCTCTTTAAGGAAACTAACAATACAATCTAACCCTAAAAAACTTTTATATAATTTAGTCCCTGTGAAATTATTTATTAGCAAAAGACCTGCAGAAATCGGCAAGTGCCTTTGAAAGTATCTATTATCAGTAGGTAAGATAGCCTCAAAGTCAGCGTAAACCACAAAAGGGGGAGTAACTGTTTTAGACCAATCATTAAAATATAAATTCTTATTTAATGGTAAAGTATATAAAGTTGTTCCTAATTGATTTTTCTCACATAAACCTTTATGTTTATCTAAAGATTCAAGTGTACGGAAGCCATTTAAACAGCGATTACACCACAGACTTTGAATTCGAGTACTAGTAACAGTAGAATTACGACAATTTAAAAGTCTATCAAGATTAGTGACTCCTATATAATGAAAAGAATCACTGCTTTCCAACAAAATTAAATTAATCGGTCTTCCGCCTACAACTTTCGATCTATGTATGATGTCAACATAAGGATGTTTTAATACTTCAGAATTATTTAAAATATCCACTAAAGCATCCTCATCGTATGCAAGAACATTAATCGAAAGCCCTGGATTTTTATCTTCAAATTTAGGTATATTACAGAGACGCATCGGTAAGTCAGAAGGATCAAAGACTAGATCAGACAAATTATAATTACTAATTCGATTTCTATGATTGCCATCAACGTCATCGTATTTCAAAATAGCCAAAATGCTATAGATGAAACACAAATCATCCGTATTGTTAATATTTATTACGCAATGTTTATTTAATAATGATTTAGGAGTTGGAAGAGAACCCCTCCCACTCAATCTACTTATTTGAGAAAATTTTGTAATAACAAAATGTATTTCTTTAATTTTATTAATAATCCAATTACTTCCCTTTTCATTAATTAAAGTAATTTTCTCATTGAGAATAGCAATACCTTCATCTAAAAAGGTATCACTCATGGGTCTTGCAGAATTTGAAATGACGAAAGATTGAAATTCTCCATCTTTTTCAAATTCCACTTCTATACAAAATTGAATCTTTACAGAACCCATTTCTCTGGTAACGTTATTAAATTTATTAATTAAGGGCGTGGGTACGGTTAAAGAATTTAAATTTAAATTTTCAACCATCATTTTAACTATGGCATGTGATTTACGTAAATCATAATTTACAACCGGTTCTAATGATCCACCATATTGTATCGTACTATCATTAATTATTTCGGCATCAGAGTCAGAAAGAGTTATTATATCAACTCCATTTTGAGAGTCAGATAGAAAATCTATATCCACATCATTTTCAAAATCAGGAAGAGTTACCATATTATTTAAAACTACATCATCGTCTTCAGAATCCGAGAGAATAATAATTTGATCATTATTATTTAAATTTTTAATTTTAGATGGACGAGGGTTACTTATAGGCAAATCAGATTTCCTTTTATTAATTGAAAAATTAATTGGTAATTTAAAAATTTGTTTTTTCTTTAAAAGATTAAATCGATTTAGATGATCTTTATGTTGATCATAAAAGTTAGAATAATTTAATTTTTCAGTGGAATTACAAATGGGGCAAACAAAATAAATAACACGGTTATGGGGTTGGCCATAGTATTTTTCTATAGTTTTATGACAATCTTTGTCATGAAAGGATGAATTACAAAACTTTGGATATAAGATACCTAAGTTTCAAAAGAAATTATCAAAGGATTGCATTATAATTAAAAATGAATATATGAAAATGAATATATGAACATCACAAATTGATTATTAGAAATAAATATTTAAAAATCAAAAATACTATACACACATAAAATCTTTCATCCAATAAAATTAAAATGATTTGTTAAAAAGAATCTAATTGGTCAACTCGATTTTTAAAATTAATATATATATACTGAGTGCATGAAATTATTATATTTAATGATGCAACAATATAAAAGTAATTTTATTATCATTATCTAGTATTGCTTAATCATTATTCTAGAAAGTTCAGTGAAAAAGATGGAGAAACAAGTAAATTCAGATATAATAAAGTTAATTCTACAGGAAAATTCAACATCGGCAGTTAATCTTATTAGAAAATCTCCTGTTCAGTTCCTACAATATTCTATGGAATATTTAAAATACCCAATAACTTATTCATTTAAAGTAAATATATTTATATCATTTAATCAAATATTAATTAAATTTTTTATTAGGAACCTGTAACTTTGAAACAGAGTTTATATAATATACAAGTAGGTAAAATTGGAGATATCGATAGAAAAAATATTTTAGAATTATTGTTGGCTATCAATAAAAATATTCAATTCAATGAAAACTTTACATTTATGAATTGTGATAAAGATTATGCTTTAGAAAATATTAAAAAAGAAAATGAAAATTCACATTTTATGATAAAAATTCAAATTCAGGGTTTTAAAGAAGGAAAAGAAACAATCAGCCCTATATGGAAAATAATTGATACTAATATATTATAAGTCTTTATTTGTTTCTTATGTTATGGTATACATTATAATTTAATTAAAAATATTGCATTTAAAAATTTTTTTTTATTGATAAATTTAAATTGATTAAATAAAATAATTAAATTTAAATAAAATCATAAATTATTATTATCTAATAAATTCAAAATTGTTTTAATTTTTACTTTTAGTAAATTAAATTAAATTCAAATTTGTAAAATAAATTAAAGTGAAATATAATATTTAGATTAATATTAATTTAATTAAAATGAAAATATCTTTAAATACTGAAAAATATATATAATACTTACATTTTATCATGTTTGCATTAATTTTCTTGGAATTATTTCGAACCATTTTATCATTGTTGGTGTTTAAGTTTTTGTTCATGTTATTTGAGTGGTTGCAAATCTTGCTATTGACGTTGTTCATGTTATTTGAGTTGTTGTAATTGTTGTTGTTGTTGCAATTCATTACCTAGAAAACATTATAAGAGAATTATTAATTAATTAATTACATAAAACTTACAAAAGTTTGGGTATTGATAAAAGTGACTTTTAAATGAATTGTTTTCATTTATATACTACATATTACACAACAATGATTCAATAAAATAGTAACCAATAAAATTCAAGAAACCAAACACGTAATCACATACCATTAAATTATATTTACTAGTAGGATGACATAAAAAATTACAAACTAACAAGACAATATTTATTTGATTAAATTTTCTTATATTCAAAGATCTTTCATTGACTTCAACCACGCTAAACAATGTTGCCCACATGTTTTTGTCAATGGACTTTGATAGCGAATTTTATTATATTCAATTGGCATTAACAATGATTGAAGTTTTGATATTAATAGAGGAGGATAATAAAACCCCATGGGATCAAATGCATATATTTTTTCCGGTTTCACATAAACTGCGAGCCAATGCTCTCCCTTGAGATTACAAGATTGAGTATTTACAATTAAAGCCTTGTTTACATCAATGTATGGTATTTTATCTAATGGAAAAACTCCAAGAAATTCAGCTCCGAACAATCTTCGACCTATGTATTCAATCTGAATAGAACTATTATCAATAAATTAAAGTAATAAAAATGAAATTCTTACTTCATTTTTAATAATTATTGTTTCCTAATTTGGTTTATAGTTCAAGCCAATCATTTTCAAACTTTATTTACACTAGTACTGTACGATTGGATGTAATTTGAATCTCTTTTTCAAAGACGCCATAGACTATTACAGAAATTGATTCTGTTAGAGGTGTTCCAAATTTAATATCAAGTCTTAAATTTCCTTGCTGTGGCAATTGACTTTGATTAAGATCAAAGTCTGGAGCCAATACAAATGTAAAGAATGGATACTTTTCTTTAAAGTCAGACATACTAATTCCACAATTAATATTCTTATTAAGGTAACCCATGTTTCTAATTATTGACTGCATATAACTTGTACTATAATTATCATTTTCAAAATCTTGACTATATTTTTCACGATAGTCGCTTCCTTTCAATAAAGTTATTGATTTTACATTATTGTGGTCGTACATTGAATAAGAATTTGTTAGTGATCCATTATTTCTTTTATTTCTTTGAAATGTTACAAGGATAAAATTTGGTAATCGCCGATCACCAAAGATTTGTTCTTTATAAAAAGAAGAAGATCCAGTAGGTAACGAAAATTCGACAACTTCCTTGCTTCTCAAAGGATAAATTGCATTTCTTGAAGCAAGTCCAATTTGATGACCAGCTAAAACGGATGGTTCAACTCGAACTCTTCTTACCATTAATTTTGCATCTAATAATTCAATTTTAGGTTCTACTTTTGTACATGTTAAACTATGTGATGGACTTGATCTCGTCAATTTAATTTGGACACTAACACCAGGTAATAAATATTTTGGTTGATCCATAAAATCAAATTGTATTGGTGAACATAATGAAAATGGTTTAGATTTTGCAATCCACGCTTTTCTTATATTATCATCTTCACTGTACCCCATACCTTCTAAACATGTACGTTTTGTATCATGGTTGTAATTTAATATGGTTTCGATTAATGCTTTATGAGCAAATGTATCATTTCCTCCTTCAACTTTAATAGAATTAAAAATTAATTCAGCTTCTTTAAAAAGAGTTTGGAAAAAGAAATTGTTTGCAGTTACAACAGAATCATCAGAAATATTTTCACCTACATTATTTACAACTTTCAACTGAAGATAAAGTAAAGTATCATTCAAATCTAAATATTCGGTTTGAGATCCGTTAATGTAAAATTGAATTGAAGAGGTACCAGTATCCGTAATTGAATTCGTTGGATAAATATCTTCAAATGAACCATGTTCAATTACTGCTTGAGGTGATGGTCTATCAAAAATACATAATTCAGATTTTGCACTAATCATTTTTCGAATATAGTTCCAAAGCCTTTCATTCTTTTGTTTATATGCTTCTTTAAAGTTTTTCTGCGTTTAATCATTCCACCTTTTTGTTCATTCTCTTGTTTATTAAAAACATCAGATACTTTATTAATTACAGTAGGCAAATGTTGAATTACATCAGGTAGGGAATGTTTAATTTCAGATAAAACATTTGATTTTAAAGCAGGTAGAATTTTTGAATTGTTATTTATTACATCATGTGCAGTTTTCATACCAAAATTACCTATGCGTCTAAGAATTGGTAAAGCAAATCGACCTATTGTTTTTAACCAACCTGTTCCATATTGTTTACCAACAAAATATGGTAAATCTCCACCAGATTGACTATTACTATAAAAGTTTACAATATCAGGATTATTCATTTATTTTACGAAAATGTAGTGTTAAATGTGTTTTGGTGTCTTTTGAAAATTTAACTAAATTTCCACTATCGTTGCGAATATTAATTTCAATGTTGTTTATAGATGAAGATGAAATTGGAAGGTACATTGGGTTCTTTATTTCTAACTGTACTACCTCTCCCTGTTCATATCTTTTAATCCATATTGATTTTAATAGAGGAACTCTTACATCACCAACATTTATTGGTTCAATGATATTAGAATAAATAAACATTTGTTGATGAATTTTAAATATTTTTGGTATTTTCACACCAACAAAGTCTTTTTCATTATAAGATTGATTCTTTAATCCTAAAGCTTTTGTTAATTTTTGATCAAAGGTGATATTTGAAATATCATCTACAAGTGTTATTTTTACCAATTCTTGATTTTGAAGATTTATTTCTTTAAATGGAGATGGATTAATTGTCATTAAATACCCTCGCAACTCTGATAAAGTAGTTAAGAATAATTCATCTTCAAAATAATGTTCGAATTTTGTCTTGATATCGTAATTTATAGTTATCGCAATTTGTTCAATGATATTATTTTCAGTAAATTTAGGTAATTTAATTCGACAATGGTCAGTTTTGCTAATGATTGACATGGTTTTTAATTCAAACTTAGATGCATGTTTGGTGTCAAGAAATGATATTTTAAATGGAACATGTGGACAAACTATCACTAAGTTTTCATATCTTTCCAAGAACACATCAACATCTGGATTATATGTAGAATTTAAAATTTCTAAGATTTTGTTTTGATTATCAATTTTCAAGTATTTAGTTTCTTCGCATGATTTTTTAAATTCGTATTGTACCCATGAATTACTGTAATACGGAAAATGATTATACACAAATGTAAAATCAATCAAAGCTACTTCCCACTTCCCATTCAAATAAATTGGGTTTTGAAATTCAACTTTAAAATTACTAGCATTATTATCAGGATAAATAAGAGGACAACTATTACTAGGTAAAATCATATAAAACTGGTTTTCCTTCATAATATTTATTTAATCAATTGGTTTTCAGATATCCAGCTAGGATGTTTATAACCATGCCATTTCACATAGTATTGTTTATATTTCCCGTCCGATTTAGTTTTTAAAATCTCTTGAATTCTGAAGATTGTGGGTGATGGAATGACTTGTAGTTCTGGTTCGTAGAATTTGCCACTGACTTGATCGTTTTCATTATCTGTAATAAAGTACATGACCGGATTTTGATTAGTATCTATTTTCGATATTTTAAAAACTTCATCACTCCAATTGTTATCAAAATTCTTGATGAATGGAGAAGCACTGATTTTACTTATTCTAACATGGTCTCCTACTTTATATTTCGGCTTTTTTGTTTTTGATTTATCTTGTTGTGATATCCAAGTATCAATATTATTTGTTGAATAAATATCGATTGGTCTCATTCCATTTATTCCTCTATGAGGTGAAAAATTGTAACTGTAAATTATTTTCGACAATACATTTATCCACGTTTTATTGCCTTGATATACAAAATATTTTTTCAAACGATCTCTTAAAGTACGATTGAATCTTTCCAAGTGCGCTGCTTTATATTGTGAAAATACTGAGTAATGATTTATTCCTTTGATAATTTCTTTAACTTTGCTATTATAAAATTCTTTACCTAAATTTAAAATTAATTAAAATTATTTAATTTATAATTTTACCCAAATCTGTTTATAAATTACGAGGCTGTCCGTCAGCAAATAATGTTTTTAATGCATCAGCCATTTCATTAGCTGATTTAGATTTTGTTGGGATAGCACGAGCGTATCTACTAAATACATCAATACATGTCAAAATATATTTGTATCCTTTATTAATTTTTGAAAATGGAATCATTTCCATTAAATCCATTTGCCATAAATCATTAACACCAAATGTTTTATAAGATCTCGTGGGGAATCTTTTTAATATTGGTTTATTTAGACTGTAGGCTAATTGATTAGATAACCATTTTTGAGTTTCTTTCTTTGATTTATTTACTCTTTTTGCAAGTTTTTCTACACCACCAAAACCATCTGGATCTTTCGGGTTTGTCCAAATCGTTTTGAGTTTTTTCTCTAATATTTTCTTCTTTGATTTGACCTTTTTGGAAAATGTTTCCTTCATTATTACAACATGATGTTAATATATTTAAATCTAAATTATGTTTATCCGGTAATGAATTCTTAGCACCCATTATGATATTATATTTTAAGAATTTAATGACGAAATTGTGCTTATAGCCGATAATACAATTGGAATTAATGTACCTAAAAATCCGCCTTGTTGTTTATACATTATTTTTCTCATTAGATTTCGATTTTTTGTGTTAACTAATGATAAAAGAGATTTCTTATGTCTTTTTAATACAAACCTTTTAGCTTTACTAATATTTACATTACCACGAACTATGTTAACAATAGCTTCGAGTAAATCATCAATAACAAATGATGGAAAAGCTTGTAATATACTCGTCCTTTTATTATTTGGAGCCTTTAGCAAGGCGTTAAAATATGGTAAGCTACGTTGTAATTTCATTGTCAATGATGTATTTTATTAATTAATTTGTTTATAATTTAATCCAACTCTTCTTTTTCATTGATTTTTTAGTCTTATTTATAGTTTTTTCTTTCCGTTTAGTATTTCTTTTGTTTTCTTTCTGCTTTGTAACTTTTTCACGTTGAACTATAACTTTTTTAAATGACATTTTTAAATAATAATAATGTATTTCATTTTTGTTTATAAATCGTAACACCTTTTTCATTGAAAATATCTGTTCTAACACGTAAATCATCTGGACATTGTTGAGTAAAATCGAAAAATAAATACCCATGTGCTATCTTTGTTGCATCTTGGAAGGATTCAATTAAATATCTTCTATCATTAGGATAAGCCTGTCTTGCGAGAAAATCAATTATAGTTGCGTCTCGAGGATTTTTGAAAATAACTAAATATTGTACATTCAAATTACGCGTTCGATGACTTCCGCCTTGATGAAATAAATTTTGTGTTATAAAAATAACCGTTACTCCGATATGTCTACTGGTTTTTGTAAATAAATTATTAAAATCTTTCTCTTTATTTGCTTCCTGATATAAATCATCAATAATTATAGCATCACCTTGATGTAATCTAGATGACCAATTTTTATCAAATCCCTTCATTATATTCATTTTTAATTTACAAAAATGATCTTGTGTCATACCATGCTCGTCATCAGCTCCCTTATGCCAGTATATTTTATTAAATTTTGATTTGAACATATTCGATTGTAATAATTTACAAACAAATAAAGTTTTTCCACTACCACTGGGACCTACAATTTGATAAACGGCATCATTTCTTAATTCCATCTTAATTAATCTCATTTCATTAATATTATTGTTTATATTTGTTTAAATTTATTATTATTATAAGTATATAAAAATTATTTAAATTTTATTACATGACTTCATTATTATTGAGCAACATTAATTATAAAGGTAAGTGTTTAGTCAAAAACATGAAATTCCCATTAGGTAAACCCCAACAAGTTGTGGATAGAAGTGGGAAGTATCCAATTATATTTTTCAAGTCGGGTAGATGTCGGATAATGGGATGCAAGCAACCTCTTAAATTAGTTGATTTGAAATATAAGATACAAGATTTACAAATTCAGTCCATTACAGTAACTGCTGATATCGGTAAATTTATAAATTTATACGAATTACAACATAAAGCTAAATGTATGTTTGAACCGGAAATATTTCCTGCCTTACGTCTTCAAAAGTATAATCCAGTTTGTGTTAATGTATTTTCAAGCGGAAAGGTTGTATTACTTGGAATAAAAACTTTAGACTATAATCACTATGTAGAGAACATTATCTCAGAAATTAAAATGTTAATTAATTAATTAATTTTGTTTGTATTGATTTTGTTTTTAGTAGTTAGAAAAAATGTCAAAAGGTAAAGAATATATTTTTATTTATAATTAATAATCTTTATATCTAGTTTACTTATTTGAAGTAATTTTAAAGAAGTTTCAAGAATTATACCCGGGAATAAGAAATACCATAGATTATTGTGCACCAGAGTTACTTATAAATAAAATATTTCGTTTAACTGGTATTAATATAGAACAACTTTTAGAGTTGCACTACGATATGGTTCTAAGGTCTGACACTAGATGCATTGAAAATTGCATTGTTTGCAAAGATTCTATGAGATTGTCATGCCCCAATGGGTGTCCATGCTGTCACGACTTTAAAAGGGATCAATCAGTCCATATCTTATTAGCTGAAATGCGTAAAGCATACTACACAGATGTATTTAACTTGAAATAAAATGTTTTATATAATTTTTAAAATTTTTATCAATATCATTTGCCTTTTACGTTGTTATTGTGAAATAGTCAAAGTTTTTATTGTTGTGAACAATTTAGTTATTAAAAGGTTTTATTATTATTATTATTATTATTATTATTATTATTATTATTATTATTATTATTATTATTATTATTATTATTATTATTATTATTATTATTATTATTATTATTATTATTATCTGTGTGTGAATTATAACCGAGTGTTTATCACATTCATTGTCATCATTATAGTACTCGGGTTCAAAAATGTATGTATGACTTTTTCTTATATACGTTTATAATTCAATAAATATATATCTATAATAAAATTATACAGAATTATGTAACACCATACCACCCCCCCTAGGGTACCCATACAAATATTACGTAATACTGTATATTTGGCTTGGTTTATACTCCTCACTTCTCACTACTCTATCAAAATGTATTGAATTTTTTCCAGGGATATTTGGCTTGGTTTATACTCCTCACTACTCTAATGAAGTATAATTATTACATAAGAGGTCAAAGGTAAATTATTATGTAAGGGTCAATGGTTAAATATGATGTAAGAGGTCAAAGGTCAATTATTACATAAGGGGGGTCAATTATGACGTAAATTAAAAAAAACAATCATTACGTAATCAAAATATAATTACGTCATTTTATATGTGATTACGTAATTTTACAAAATTATGTAACACCATACCACCCCCCTAGGGTACCCATACAAATATTACGTAATACTGTATATTTGGCTTGGTTTATACTCCTCACTTCTCACTACTCTATCAAAATGTATTGAATTTTTTCCAGGGATATTTGGCTTGGTTTATACTCCTCACTACTCTAATGAAGTATAATTATTACATAAGAGGTCAAAGGTCAATTATTATGTAAGGGGTCAATGGTTAAATATGATGTAAGAGGTCAAAGGTCAATTATTACATAAGGGGGTCAATTATGACGTAAATTAAAAAAACAATCATTACGTAATCAAAATATAATTACGTCATTTTATATGTGATTACGTAATTTTACAAAATTATGTAACACCATACCACCCCCCCTAGGGTACCCATACAAATATTACGTAATACTGTATATTTGGCTTGGTTTATACTCCTCACTTCTCACTACTTACTTGGGGGAAGATCGTCATGACAAACGTGGCGATCTATGGGAACTCAGAAAAGAAAACGAAAGCAAAAAGAAATGAGAAATGAGGAAGAGGAAGGAAACAAAAGAAATCAAATAAGAAAATAAAAACCAAGGTCAGTAATAATTAATTAGTACAAAAATGAAAAGGAATTTCGAAATCGGGAAAACAGAAAAATAACAATATTCTTATCTCGACAGCTTGTCAGAGATAAGGGAAACAAAACAAAAACAGGCCGGAGCCGCAAAAGGAAAAAATTATAAATATTGCGACAGCTGTCAAAGATAACTCGGTCGCAGGGAAAACTGGGAAAACATGTTGGAAAAAATATGGAATTGGAGATAAACTGAAGTGCCACAAATTTACGAGGTATAAAAGGAGGTGGCACAGCAGAAGCAAAAGAGAGAAAACTATAAAGAAGACAAGTTATAAAATTAAGAAGACGTGGGAGAATTGTATTAGCGAACAGTTTGGAGAAACCATTGAGAGAACAATTTAGAAGTATTTGAATAAAATTGAAACAGAGAAACTAAAAAGAAGACAGAAGTAAAGAGAATTCATAATAGAATTAGGTGAGTAAAACCAAGTCAAAATCAGAGAACAATCAGTTAAAATTAGCAAAAAAGTTATACGAGTGTGCTATTCCTCACCATAGTGTTGTAATATTAGTTAACTTGTTGAGTCAATTGTATCAGTGTGAAAATATTTGTGATATTCAATAAAGTTTCCAGTGTTAATTGTTATTTGTGGGTCAGTTAAAGACACGCTTGGAGTCAGAGTAACATTTAAATTTATCACCAACTCGATAACCCAACAAAATAGAAAATTTTACTAATTAACTGCAGCAGTGACAAGTTACCATAACGTTTACCAACATAGAGATTTTTTGTTTTCATACATAAACGACTGATCTCAACAAAATTTTAATTGATTATTTTAGTCAGTCCCATATATTTAAAATAATTAAATTCGTTTTTAAATGCCATTCATTCTAAAAAAAATATTTATATTTTGATATTTTTAATTAACTTTTACTCTTGAATTTTGAGTTTAAATCTTTGGAGTTTGAATAAATTTTGCACTCATTTACATAACACCAATAGTTAGATATCTTGTTGTTTTAATAATTTGGAATTTGAGGTTTTTGTGAATTAAATAAAACTTGTTATTTATAAATTCTTTGAATAAATATATATTGTTAGTTTCAAGATTTTTCTGCGAAATTTAAAGATGGATCTAAAGACGGATTTAACTGGCGACCACGCTGAAAATCAAAATATCAACGCCATTTCGAAATCGACAAAATCGCTAATGGAATGACTACCGAAATCATGCCAAGACATGCTCACACTGAACATCAGACGATATGATGGACGAGGTTTAAAAGAAGCCGAAGAATGGATCAGAGATATAGAAGAATGGTTGCTGACAAATGGACAGCGATTGACAAGCACTTTCGATGTGTTATTAGTGGCAGAAGCAAAGACATTGTGGGGAAACGTCAGAGAAACAGAAACAACAGATGTAAAAGCCAAAGCGTGGTTCTTAACTACGTTCACAATTACAAAATCAATAACTGACAAAATCAGAGAATTGGCAGCTATGGAACAGGAAGATGATGAAAGATTTGCAGCTTTTGAGATACGGCTAAGAAAAGCTTTAGCTGAAGTTGTAAATTCAGGACGATCAGAAGAAGATATTGTTCAAGACCTCATCGCAAATAAAGCACGCGATGCGAGACTGAGGGAGATACTATTGACGAAACCAGAAACAAAAATTGAAGAAACGAGATCATTGGCGAAAATTTTTGAAAGTAACAAAAATGGAAACCATAAAACATAATTTGTTAAAGCAATCGGTCAAAGAACATATGCTAGCGTGACTGAGGGAGGGCAGATAAGAATTCAACAGAATACCCAAAATCCCATACCTACATCACCACAAAGAAGACTATCAGAAGACCCATTTAGTTACCACAGATCAAGAAGAGACGAACATCCTATACGCGGACCAATACAATACGAAGGAAATAACCATGGTCGTCGAGTACAATCTCCAAGAGAACAATTCTTGAGAAATTCGAGAATCCCGAATAGCTCAGAAAGGAAGCTGCCAACAATATCCATGAAGAATATTGCAAGGAGGCTGTACAACGAAAGTAGAGGACTACCACAAGCATCGGTCCCAAAATTAACGGTAGGTGATTGTTTTTGCTGTGGCGAAAGGGGACACAGAAGGTATGAGTGTCCACTGGGAAATAAATGCCTGATATGTGGCAAGGAAGGTCACGGGTTCCGAGATTGTTTTTCGTTACGGAAAGAGGTTCCACACCGATATCAAAGGATAGCGTGCATAGAAGAAGAAGATTCAAAATCTGAAAGAAGAGATTACACCGAGAACAGCCAGGATTTTAGAACTGCTCACAGCGACATGGAAGATAGATACAATGTCCCTGAAAAATATATTATATTGAGAGAAGACGGAAAAAACAACAGCGACTCCATAGGTTTCATTTCGTCGGTGGAGTCAAGACAATAAATTGTGAAATAAGAAATGAACGACGAAGAGACGAGGCAGAAGAAGAGATGTACCAGACGAAAGATGGAAGAAATTGGAGTAAAATAATGTTGAATAATGCCGAAACAGAGATGTTATGGGATTCTGGAGCATCAGTAACAGTCATGAGCAAGAGTTTGTGGGAGAAAATAGGCAAACCAGAACTTAAACGTAGTATGATATTATTGTGCGGAGTTTTTTCAACTGGAGGTGAAGAAGCAATGGGATACATGACTATACCGGCCACATGGAATCAGAAGACAAAAATAATCACAGTAGTAGTGGTAAAAGAGATCAAACCCGAATTCATAGGGGGCATTGATACAATGAAAGAGTTTGGAGTAAAGTTAGTGAAAATCAATAATATAGAAACGTCATTGATAAACAAAATTTACACTGATGAAGAAAGAATAAATAAAGCACTAGTGGCGATGACAGGTGAGAATAATAAAGATATTGAAGGAATGATCAGGGAATACGGCGGAATTTTATGGCATTGAAATTCGATCTGGGATTTACAAACTTAATTCGACATGAGATGCGGATAACAGGAGGCCCAATAATGCAACATCCTCGACGTCAACCAATGCACATGGAGAAAAGGATTGAAGAACTGATAAAAGAGTTAATGAAAGCAAATGTTATTTGATGTTGCAAGAGTCCTTGGAATGCCCCGTTAGTGATAGTAGGGAAGAAAGATGGATCTATCAGGATGTGTGTAGATTATTGTGGATTAAATTCCAAAACAGAAAAAGAGTCATTTCCTATGCCTAACACCAAATTCTTACTAGACTGTCTCGCGAATGCAAAAATATTTTCGTCAATCGATTTAGGTCAGGCGTATTATCAAGTGGAGTTGGCTCCAGAAATTCAAGAAATGACTGCATTCAGTACAAGAGAAGGACAATTTGTTTCAATAGACTACCGTTTGGCTTAGCAACAGCTCCTGCGACATTCCAGTGACTGATGCACACAGTGCTAGAAGGAATGGTATTCAAGGGAGTAGTAGTTTATCTAGATGATATCTTGGTATATGGTAAAAGTCAAAAAGACCACGATGAGCTATTAAGGGAAATACTCAGAAGAATTCAAGTGGCAGTACTGAAGATAAATCCAGAAAAATGCAAATTCAATAAAACAGAATTGTGTTTCCTTGGTCACACAATTAACGAGAAGGGTATCCAGACAAACAGGAAGAAAGTGGAAGAGATCGAGAAAGCAGAAGTACCAAAATGTTCAAAACAATTGAGATCATTTCTCGGATTAACGAACTACTATTCGTCAAAGACTATGCCAAAATCGCCGAACCATTATACGCTGCAACATCTGGATGCGATAAAGATATAAATTGGACTAAAGAATGAAATGAGAGCTTCCAAACTCTGAAGAGACGGTTGTGCGAAGCACCTATCCTTGATTTTCCAAGAGAAGATAGGACTTTTATCTTAGACACAGACACTAGTTTCGGAGCCATTGGTGTAGTTTTGAGTCAAATTACAGAAGATGGAGAAGAATCTGTCATAGCTTATGGCTCGAGACATATGTCATCACATGAAAAGGGATACTGTGTAACCAGGAAAGAACTGCTCGCCGTACATGAATACGTCATGCATTTTAGAGAATATCTGTACGGGAAAAAATTCATAATTCGCACCGACCACAAGGCATTGGTTTTCATGAACACTACAAAAACGCCAATCAGTCCGCAATTCCAAACATGGTTAGCTAACCTGTCGAAATATGATTTTGAACTAAAATATCGGAAAGGCGAAGAACACTCGAATGTAGATGGACTATCAAGATTAAAAAGTATGGTTTGCACTCAGTGTCAAACAAGACATGAAGAAGCTAAGGAAGGAAAATCAAAGATTAGATATATATATACTATCCAAAGAACAGAAGCTATGGAAAAAGTATGGAAACAACAACAAAAGGACATTCGGTTTCGAGAGCTGCGAGAGATATTGGAAAATGGATGTACACGGCAGAAAAAGAATTGTTTTCCTTTTAACGTAAAAAATACACAAATTGATGGAGGATTAATAACAGTAGAAAAGAACAAAAATATCTTAATCGTAGTCCCAGAAACATTTGCAGGCCTGTTAACAACGCTACATGAAGAACTATGTCACATTGGAGTTAAGAAATTATTTCATTATATGGAAAAGATATTTTATTGGCCGAAAATGCAAGAAACAATCCAACTCTGTTTACAATGTTGCGAGATCTGCGCTAAGAGAAAGATCGATCAGACAAGAACCAAGGAAACATTTATTACTAGATATAGCTTTGAATTCCTAGAACAGATTGTTATAGATGTGGCTTACATGGAAATAAACGCCAAAAAAAAATATATGGTAGTAATGGTGGACCGTCTTAGCAAACTGATTTCTTTAACTGCAATCACAAAGCAAGACGAAGGAACCATTTTCAAAACAATACTTAATAGTGGGATCTATCGATTTGAAAAACCGAAGAGTATTTTAACAGATAGAGGCCGAAATTTTGAAGGGAATTTCCTAAGACAGAAGCTACAGAAACTTGGAATCAAACAGGAATTAAGCTCACCTTACCAGCACCAATCAAATGGTTTAGCCGAAAGAGCCATACGAACGATAAGAGATCTTATTACAGCAACATTGGCAGGAGGATGTGAAGAGAGAAACTGGCACGAACTTCTACCCAGAATAGAGTTCACTATAAATAGCAGTCGACAAAGTGCTACAGGTTTCTCACCATTTGAGATAATTTTTGGACGGAGTGTTAACCTACACTCTAACCTGAAACAAGCCGAGATATCAAGAAGCGAAAGAATCGAAGACGCGATATTTAACTCGAGTAAAGCCGCAGACACTATGAGAGCTATGGATAAGACAAAGAGGAGCACTCGTGTTTTCGAGGTGGGGGAGGAGGTACTCGTACGTAAAGAGCCGCAGAACAGACACAAGGATGGTATGCAATACGATGGCCCATTTAAAATCGCCAGATTTCTATCACCTCATCGAGTCGAACTACATTCACAAGAAGGAACTTAAGAAAGAAGAATAAAGTGGCTGAAGAAGTGGAAAAAGTCTTAAGAAGGGGAGAGTTAGATATCTTGTTGTTTTAATAATTTGGAATTTGAGGTTTTTGTGAATTAAATAAAACTTGTTATTTATAAATTCTTTGAATAAATATATATTGTTAGTTTCAAGATTTTTCTGCGAAATTTAAAGATGGATCTAAAGACGGATTTAACTCCAATAAATCATATACAATTTATATAGATTTCGATAAAACCGTCTACCGATTCATCACAACTTGATTTAGTTAAATTTAACCTTAATCCTTAATTTCCACCTATCGAACCAACAAAAACTACGAAATCGGAAATAACAAATCCAAACTTTTATGTAACTAATGAGATGTTTGTAGAGAAATTTTTATAAAAAATATTTCAAATAAATCATCACTTTTATTTTAAAAACATTTGCACTATTTGTAAATAAAATTTTATGTTAAATTCATAAACTATTTCATATCAATGTACAAAAAAGATTATTTGAATTTATTATTAAGAATTTTACATTTATTTCTGATTTAATATTTATAAATTAAAAAAAATAAATTCCAAATTGTTTAATTAAATGAAATGTTAAAATATTTCAGAAATTTAAAATTAAGCAAATTTATGTCTTGATTGATTATTATTTACAGCACCAATGATTCTTTTGGGAAGTGGTTAACAAGAAATCCAAATCATTTCAAAGTAATTTTTGCTAATATTTATTCATATTTTTGCATTGGTATCTTCTTGCTAATTTTTATTAGTTTGATCGAATAATGCATAAATTAGCACGACGTATAGTTTGTTATTATTCATTAATAACTTGGAATACTCGTAACATTATTTTAATTTAATTTATTTCTGATGAAAATTTGAGCCTTTTATCACCTCTGTGATTTTCAATGATAGGCCTGATAAACTTGTATAAATATTTTGATTTTCATAATTTTCAAGTTTTAAGAATATAATTTTAGGGACTCATGCGACACAAATGGTACACTGATAATGCCGAATGATGATTGCAGTATTTTGATGTTGCAAATAAATATTTTCATGATTTTGTGCTACCAAATCAATAAATTTATCGAATAATCAATATTCAGATAGTGCAACGAAATTTTGATATTTGTAATGATTATCATAATACATTTAAGTATTGAATTTACTGATATATGTATTCTCTTTTTCAATCTTGTATTTTTTATGATGTATTCTGTTGGAATTTATAATGTTTACAGGTTTATATTCATTTTTATATGTTCAGGAAACTTCTGTTTAATTCATTAAATACTTATCAAAAACATAACTTATAGTCGCAGATTACGAAGCTAAATGGTAATAATAAATCAATTTAAAAGAAAATTTTAAAATGATAAAATTGATCGAAAAAGAGAAATAATAAATTTGAATTACATTAAATATCTAAACCAAATTTACTGTCGATATTCAATGATTAAATAACAAACAGGTTAAACAGGACATTTCGACCTCAAACCTTTTAAATCTCTTTTTTAAATTCCTTTTGTTATGTGTTTCTATATTGTGATGTTCTTTACTTTGTATTATGAATGAATATATATTTTATGTTCAAAGGTCAATTTCAAATACAATTTGTTCATACTTATTAAATTTTGTCCTCACTTCTTTTTATACAACAATAAAGTCAACTTCAACCTTTTACAGTTTAGATTCATCTTTCATTTGGACCAGTTTTAGAAGTGTATATTTCCTGATTTAAAAATGGCATCCAGATGAATAAAGATTAATTTACGTCTGTGGAGTGCAAAAAGCGAGGTAAGTCAGACATAAAGTAAAAAAATATAATTTAGTCAATTTACAAATTTGTTATTAACCAAAATTTAACTTTTACATCATGAAATTATTAATAAAGACTAAATCAGTAAAATATCGATGTTTGTTGATACTCATGAATTTTCGGCACTGCCTTTTTCAAGTGATTTTTCAAGAAAATTATCAATGTTATTCTGTTATTCTGTTATTTTTATAATAATAAAAGTCATGGTTGTGTTAATAGCATTTTATACATTAATTTTTGGATTTTATCAACAACGCTTCAAAAATACACGTTCCAAACAGTAGGAACATAAATCTAATTGGTAAAATATATTGATCGAATTCCAAATCATTGTTGATTTGTTCTGGACGTATCCATTCACTGAATATTCTCTGATCCGACGACGAGCAGAAGTATCAGCTGCAGCGATCACTTGAAAAAGGCAGTGCCGAAAATTCGTGATTATCAACAAACATCGATATATTACTGATAGTCTTCAAGCTCTTTTTAATAAATTCAATTGAAAAAATAAATGAGTGGTAAAATTGGAAGAAATAAAAGTTCTTATAATAATATTATAAAATTATTTAGCGATAAAATTAAATGTTTTCTAAATTAATAAAAAATGATTAATTGTTAAATATAATTTCAATTTATTTGTAAAGAAAATAAAAATCCGAGAAAATATTACGATATGTAAAAAGTTGTTTTAACAAAGTAAACTGAAAATTAGCCATAGTAACTGGAGTTACATTTGTGAAAGATATATTTCATAGAAATTGAATAAATTATATATAACCTAACGTTAATGGCTTGCACAAAAATTTTATCAGAAACAAATTATTCCGTCGGTTCCTGTTATCAAGGCAATACCGGCTGTGATACTGGGATTTCAACTGTGGGCTTTCGGACTGGGAAATATTTGCCAGAGGAATGGAACACGCTCAATTATGAAAAATATCACCAATCCCTAACTGACAGAGAAGTCTCCCAAAGATTAAGAGAAGAAAGCAAATCTCTTATTAAAGAAACTGACGCCGTTACTGCTAAAAATCAGGCCGAATCCACGAAACGGCTCGTCGAGAGATTGCACGATATAAATTTCTGGAAATCTGAATTGGAACGGGAAATTCAAGTAAATTTAGTTGAAGATTTGATAAGATTAAAGTAAGATCTAAAGGATATAACTGATGAAAATCAACTGCTTTGTGAGCAAAAGAGGCGCCTCGATAATGCTCTAATTGCTACTGGGTTACCGTTGCATATAGCAACTGACAATATCAACTGTAGAGATCAAAGATACGGAGTCGACAGAGTTGAGGATGATGTAGAAATTAATCTCATAAAGGTGTTAATAATAATAATAATAATAATAATAATAATAATAATAATAATAATAATAATAATAATAATAATAATAATAATAATAATAATAATAATAAATAATAATAATAATAATAATAATAATAATAATAATAATAATAATAATAATAATAATAATAATAATAATAATAATAATAATAATAATAATAATAATAATAATAATAATAATAATAATTAGTAATCATTATAGGAAGTTGATATCATCAATAAAGTTCAAGAACTATTAAAAAATACAATAGAACACACTAATGAGCAAATTCAGTATGATCGAAATTCATTTCATTAAAACAATTCATAATAATATACAGACGAAATCTCGATGCAAAACAAATCCTGGAAATGGACTGGAGTAACAAACATGAAGCTGATGAAAACGATTCGATTGCTGCAGCATTGAAAAATAGCTCAACGAATAAGCAGTTCTATGCTGGCGTAGCGAGATATCAAGAGAACATGTCGAATCCAGAAACCTGGGCAGCGGACTCTCATAAACACATATTTCACACAGAAGGAGAACGAATGGCAAGTGTTGAACTAAGAACTTTGATTAATAATATCCTTACCGACACTTCTCGAGATATGAGACAACAAGCCGATGCCGTCGAGGTGGAACTTGGTAGGAACCTTGACCTTTTGAATGATTCTAGATGTAAACTCGAGGATAACCTTAAAAAGGTGAACTTTCATTTCAGCTTCCTTTAATTATTATTATAATTACTATTATTATTATTATTATTATTATTATTATTATTATTATTATTATTATTATTATTATTATTATTATTATTATTATTATTATTATTATTATTATTATTATTATTAAACTTTAAAATAAATTTTAAAAATTATAATAAATATTATTGATAAAAATAACCATGTAAGCCATAATCTGCAGTAATTATGCATAAAATAAATATTTCGACCTAAAATAACTGCTGTTAAATTCGATGCAAAATGTAACAATACTTTGCTCCTTCCTTCTTCTCTAATTAAATCTTCCTTCATAGTCATTATGACCTACTTTAGGTCGGAATATTTCATTTTATGAATAAATACTTGGGATTAAGTCTTATATAGATATTTATTTGAATTATATATTATTAGATAATTATAATTCTAATTATTAAAATTACCATTATAATTATTATTGAATAAATAGTTAAACATACATGGCAATGATATAATTATAAGATGACGCCAATCAAACATTCTTTTCACGACATATTTCGACAGTTTTCCTGTCATCACCAGGTGGGATAT
>CAUHTR010007891.1:42439-52578 GCA_959609185.1 Schmidtea polychroa
TAAATAGTTAAACATACATGGCAATGATTTAATTATAAGATGACGCTTTTTCATATAATTAATAAAATTAATAAATTTGTGTAAAATCCTTGATTTATATAGTTATTATACCCCACCTGATGATGACAAGAAAACTGTCAAAATATATCGTGAAAAGAATGTTTTGAAATATTCATTATTTTTTTTCAACTAAATTTCAATAGTTTTTCTGGTTTTTTACATATTTTAATTCCCTTAAATTAATGTTTATAATCTTATGAAAATAGATCAATAAATTCTACAAATACAAATTTTCTCATTCCAACTGGCAATAAATGAAATAAAATTGGTCGACTTTATTTGACAAAGGCTTTTTCAATTTATTTCTGATCAATGGTGAAAATAAAATTCTTTTTTGAAAGAATTGCCAACTTAACAAAGAACAAACAACGTCTTATGCGCGCCATATCGATATTTGGTACAGATGGCAGTAGGCGTGCATAATACGTCATCTCATCACAAGGGATTAAGGATACTTTAGTATGATAATTATAACTATAATACAGTAATAAAATTTTACTATCATATTATTTAGATGCCATCAAAATATAAATACTATCATTTCAAAATGATTAATTTAATCATAATTAAAAATATTCTCCTTTAGACAGTCGCAGAAATCGCCAAGCAGGAGAAAAATATCCAAGAAATCAAAGCAGCAATCAGAGCTAAAGAAGATCCTATAAAAGTTGCACAAACGAGACTTCATCAAAGAAATTTCAGACCGAATATAGAATTATGCAAGGATCCAGCTCAAGATAAGTAAGGAAATTAATCAACCATTTACATTTAACTAAAGTTTAGATTACTGGCTGAAATGCAAGACCTACAATTGTCATTGGAAGCCTTAGAAACTCAGAAGGTCAATGCTGAGAATTCACTGAAAAACCTTTTGGATACTCGCGTAACACTTGAGAAAGAAATTCAATTAAAGAAGAATTCTATATTTATTGACCAAGACAAGTTTTGCCAAGGCGAAATCGTTATCCGAGTGTATTGAAACTTCAAGGATACAATGCTTAAGCTTATGAATCACATTTTACACTTATTATTGTCTGTTGTGATTAATTAGAAATTATTTATAGTATCTTGCACCTTCGATAACCAATTAATGCTTTAAGGTTTTGAAGTTCTCATAATATCACATTTCTAAGTGACAATCACGAACATTAATGTTTCTTCTCTGGAACTCAATGTAAAAAGCCCAATTAGCGCAAACCAAAACTTTATCCCCAATTAATCTCCCATGAAAGGGGATCTCCATTTTAAGGTTTCATCTTTGTGTTCAGTCAGGTAAAGCAATAGTGCGCAAGTATCGAGGCATCACATCGACTTTGATCTCTTTTTTTTGAAAGTTTCGAATGTCCTGGTGGAATTTTGCTCCATGTTCGACACTGACAGTACGACTACGACTACGACTATGACTACAACAACGACTACGACTACGACTATGAAATAATTTTCCAAGTCAAAATTAAATACAAATTTATATTAAATTAATTTCAAAGACAGATTTCAATTAACCACTACTAATAAAAATTATAGTAAATAAGGGTTATGTTTTGTAAATAATTAAATAAAAAGGCTAAATTTTAAAACTAAGTAATAAATTTAGAAAGATGATGAGAATTGGTAGTAATAATTAAAAATAAAGTAAATTAAGGGTCTAAAGATTCAATTAAAGTAAATTATTGGGTTAAATTTTAAAATTAAAGTAATATTTTTAAATTAAGTAAATTAAAGTAATAATTTTAAATCTATTATAAAAAAGTTTGAATAATAGGAAGCTTTTGAGAAATGAAAATTTTAATGAAATAATTTTTAAAGACAATTTAGATGCAAATTTTGCAAATAATAATAATAATAATAATAATAATAATAATAATAATAAAATAACAATAAAAATAATAATAATAATAAAATAATAATAAAAATAGTGATAAAAATAATAATTTATATTGCTAAGCATTAATAATGTAATT
This sequence comes from Schmidtea polychroa, assembly GCA_959609185.1. NCBI lineage: Eukaryota > Metazoa > Platyhelminthes > Tricladida > Dugesiidae > Schmidtea > Schmidtea polychroa. The sequence continues at coordinate 44,461 of CAUHTR010007891.1, forward strand.
ATATTTGAATATTTTTTATTCATGTATAACAATTAATTAAAACAATTATAAATTATATTTATAGATTAAATTAATTAAAATGGAATTAAGAAATGATGCAGTATATCAAATTATTGATCCAAGGGGCTGTGGGAAAACATTATTTCTTTAAAATTATTAAAATCAAATATGTTTAAGTCAAAATTTAAAAGGTCAACCAAATACTTACAACTATGTACTTCTAACAAACAGCTAGATACCACACAACGAAATACTAAGAAGCCAGATACTTACAATCATTTACCAACAACTAGGTACTTACAACTAGATACCAAGTACTAACAAAATATTCTTTTAATTACAATCAGTAGAAAAACTTTTTCTAAGTAAAATGTCTAAATTAAACAAAAATGATGATTTTCGTCAAAAATGAATGAGAATAATTGTCAACTCAAGTCGTTAAAAATACCACGTGAAATTGAAAATAATTTAAATATTTTAAAATTACAACGAAAGACAATAGAGAATTCTATTTTTTTCACGAAACATTCTTTTTCTAATTGATTACTAATTGATTACTAATATAGATACTGACTTATTATTGCAAAGTAAAAATTGCATGCAATAAATAGTTATTGTTAATTCGTTTTATATACAGTCTGAGTTTATCCGACAGGATGTTTTGTCACCCTGTGGGTATTTGTCACACTCAACCCTCACATACCCATTAACTAGATAACAACAATCAGTTAACAACAGCAGTAGGTAGTTATGTGCACTCCAGATCCAGATACCCCCCATATTTTTTTAAAATTTTTAAAAGCCCCCCCTACTTTTTTTTAAATTTAAATTTTTGTTTTAATTATCGATTATAATCGTAGTCGTAGTCGTGGTCGTAGTGATCGTGGTCATGCCCGTGGTTGTGGTCGTGGTCGTGATCGTGGTCGTATTGTATTTTAGCATTGGTCGTACTCGGTTGTATTAACAGTCGTTAGTACTGGATCCTCACATAGAGTAGTCAATATTACTGGATCCTAACATAGAGTCTTAGATGTGTGTGTGTGTGTGTGTGTTGTTACAGTTAGTAACCAGTGACCACTAAGTATGACGACACAGTTACCATGGTCAGTATATTGAGTCATCAATACGTGGTCAATTAGCAACAGATTTGTATATTACGTAATGAGCACGCGAGTGGTCAGTTAGTAACAATGTTTGTATTACGTAAAGGTCATGGGAATGGTCAGTTAGTAACAGTGTTTGTATTTCGTAAAGGTCACACATGAGGTCAGATAGCAATTACATTCATATTACATAATAGCCACACGAATGGTCAGTTAACAATAGTGTGCGTATTATGTAATCATAATACCCCCTGTATCTGACGGGCTCACATCCTTCGATTATCTCATCATAAACAGACAACCAGAAATCAACACTAAAGAAGAAATCAATGAAATCATGAATTTGATCTGCTGTCATTGACCTTGAGAATAACTGACAATATATAAAAAATATAATAAATTAAAAAGTAATAATTAAAATAATATAGAAAATTTTAGGAAATATACTTTCAAAAAATAGGATTTAAAAATCAAAATTGACACATTTATTGAAATATTTAAATGGCGTATATAAATAGTTATTTTAAAATATTTTGAAAATATTTTATTAGGCTTCTAAAAGCTAATTATAGAAGCTTTATAAAAAAAATTAAAGATTTTTAGTTTGTGTCATTTTGAGTTTTAAATGGTATTTATTTTATTTTTAATTTTAATTTTCAATAAAATTTTTAAAATTTTTAATAAAAAAATTCATAAAATGAAAGTATATATTATATTTATAACCAATGGCAATTAAGAAAATGGAAATAAAAGAAAGATAGAAATGTATTTTTGGGAAGAAGATTGCTAAATTCCAGGAGATTGACAAGGACTATCTTATAGTCGAAAATTTTTTCATTAAATACAATATTTGCAGCAAAAGGCTTAAATTATCACTTTATTATTATTATTATTATTATTATTATTATTATTATTATTATTATTATTATTATTATTATTATTATTATTATTATTATTATTATTATTATTATTATTATTATTATTATTATTATTATTATTATTATTATTATTATTATTATTATTATTATTATTATTATTAGTATTATTATTATTATTATTATTATTATTATTATTATTATTATTAGTATTAATATGTAATTGCATTGATATATTAGATTGCACTGACATCTATATTCATAGGCTACAGTAGAAGGTGTCGTGCCTTGCTTTACATTGTTCCTTCATGATTTCCCTATGTACTCCATCTCTTATTAGTTGCCACCAACTTCGAACTTTTACAATGAAAACCTTCACTTAAGCCATTATCGAAAAGTTAAACAAAACTTCAAGATTATAAAATTTAAGTTTTTTTGAATTGTCTGAGATGAGGTTGACCAAATCAAATAGTAATTAATTATTTCATGTCGCAAGATGTTTTACAAACATCGTAAAGAGATATTTCTTCGCGGACCCCACCATCATCCCTTTTTATCTACTCGCTCAATAACATGTTTCCGATTTTTCTTGCATTATGTCACAAGGAGAGATTTCTCCGGGACACGAAGTTTCAAGTTTGGCCTACCGACTTAAATTACACTCCTTTCTCCAGACCACCAGGGGTAGATCCTACTACGGCCGAGCATATTACATATTCGATAATGATTAACGCTATATCTCTACTTAATATATCATTTAAGTTCACCTGAAATAAAAACTAAACGTGAATATTATTTGTAAAATGATTTTATAACTCGAAGTAAAGATAAAAATTTATTGGCTTTAGGGCTCACTGAATGATAACACAAAAATAAAAACCACTTTACAAGACTAAATAAAAGATTTTTAGCAGAAGATCAATTGTCATGATAATAGTAATTATGCTCAGTGCGAGAGGAACCGCAGATTCGGATCACTGGTAAATGTGATTGATCGAAAGGTCAGTGGTACGAAGCTGCCATTTGAGAGATTAAGACTGAACGCCTCTAAGTCTGAATCTCGCCTAAAAATCAGTGATATTTTGCTGCCATCCTCGTAATGAGGCAATATTATTATTCATTAACGCAAGTTAGTGGATGTGGCTTAGCCATATATTTAAACTCTAACCATTCTATGAAAATAGTTTGGATGTTTGAATCAATTTTAATGATTTACGTATTAGCATTAAATCGTTTGTAGACTGACTTACTTTACGGTCGGGGAAGCGTAAGAATTCGAGTGGTGTAAACAGCGAGATTTTTAACTTCATCCCCATCTGACGCGATGATCCTTACTTTCTGTAAATGGTTTCTTTAATTTCGATTTTTGAATAGGTTCCTCTCCTTTCTGTATCTCGACCTGTGGTGAGTTGATTGTTATTGTTATTGTTATTGTTAGTCAACAGTAAAAATCCAGGTCTGATGAGAAGGATAATATATAAACAAAAAGGTGGTTTCTTGGGTGTTTCTTAATTAATGTAATTTTTTTCTTGACATGTTTTTTAGGTTTAGCTCATCTGGAAACTTTGATATTGATCTGAATGGATCCAAAAGATATTGAACTTTCTTCTACTATCTCATTATTAATCATTTTCTTGTTTTCGATGATCATTCGCTTGACTTTGTCGATGTTATTATCCGTCCTTGATGTCGATGATCTTCCTTGTCTAGGGTCACTATCAAAGGAAGAATACCATTCGTTTGGTGTTGTTTTCGATAGAGAACGTCCACCCAAACAATTTTCAAATATTTCCTGTGTGTCAGAACGTAAAATTTTATTTTTAAAACAGATTTTTTTTGTTTTTAAATATGGCTTGTCAATATAAAAGTTATTTTTTATGTATAACAAACCTTTTGTAAGTTGTTAATTTTTAAACTATTTTAAAAAAATATTATTTTTAAGTTATAAAACTTTTATGCAAAGTCTACTTAATATTTGTCACTTTGAAGTTTCAGAAACTGAGAAATTATAAGAATTATAAGAATTACTTCATTTAAACAAATTTTTTTTAAATTTTAATTTTTAATAATTATTAATATTCAACGAATGAAATCAAAGAAAATTACCCAAAAATAAAACTTGCATTACTTTTTCCGTGTTCATTATTTACCCATTTTACTAATCCAATAAATAGGTTTACATTCTCGGCAGTTTGACTAAAAATCTTATTCAAGTGCCCTGCTGGCCATTAAAAACAACTATATTGACGGCAGATGTTTCAAAATTTTCAAGTCCAAAAATAATTTCTAAAAATAACCAACCAACAAAAATGGCATCATGGTTGACAAAAAATAATGAAAATAAACCAGTTTAAAAATATTTTCTTTTGATCATTTTAAAATTTCAATTTTTAAAAATTTTTTTAATTTTTTAAAATTTTTTAATTTTTTAAAAAAAAACATTTAACAAAAATAATCAGTATCATCAACCTAATAGTAAGTTTTTAATTTAAATTTAATTTCTCTCGCAATGACTGCAAATTGGTCTCGATTTGGCAAAGGTCTCGTGAAATTTCGTCTAGCGAACAGCGAGAATTTATTTGAGCTCTACTGACTTCTAATATGCTTATGCTACTGTCAAGCAAATGCCGCCTCTCGGTTCGAATAGCGCGCACTTGTCGAATATTGTACAATAATTGTCTCTTATTGAAAATGAAAGACTTTCTTCTGTCGCTATTATGATTTTGAGTTCTTAGGCGATATAATCGCCAATAGTGCTTGACGATATTCGCTGACACATGCTTCAATTGTTGATTTAATTTCGAGTCTTCGACAAAATTATGGAGATATTTTTCGGTTTGAGTCAGTTCTAGTTTGCTTGATACTATCGCAACTACCAGCGCTGTGCATCCGGCTCCCAGAGCACCTAAAATTAAAAAAAAACAATTTTTATGTGCGATTGTATTTAATTGATTTTTAAAATTTTCTCTAATTGAAACTAATTTTTACAGTTGATTTGGAATTTTCAAGTGGCTTTATTGTAATTTTAATTAACGTCTTTGCTATAAATTAATGAACATTAAAACAAATTAATTAGGATTGTTTCGCACGATCGATTTTTTGAGTAAAGTTTTCCTATTTGTTTTTCTTTTTTTTGTAATAATCTTGTTGAAGAAATTTCAAGTGAGTTATTTATGAAAAGAAATATTGATCAAGTTTTGAAAGAAAAAAGCTTCAAAACACTTAAAGTTTAAAGCATTTCAGATATTAAACGAACAATTTAAAATTTAAAAATAAATTTAAATTATAATGTATAAATAAAATAAATTAAAAATATTACAGAAAGAGTAATAAATGAGCAAATAGATATTAGTTTAAATAATTATAATAAATAATTATAGAAAAAATTTAAAATCCTTCATTAATTTAAAAAATAAAAAAATTGAATTTTTGAGAGCCAATAAAATGACAGCACGCTAATTAGTATTTCAACGAATCAGAAAGGGAAGGTTGATTACAATATATTTTAGTTGATTTTCTAAGTTTTCGTCCAAAAGTGATCCTCAAAATTTTCTTTATTTAATTTAATTTTCAAAAATAACTTATTTTAGACATTTGTGAATTTGAATGCACTGACGATTCATCTTCATACTAAATATTGGAAATTGAATATTTGCTATTAGGATAATGATACTGATTATTTTTGTTAAATTATATATGTATGTAAATATTTAATTTATAAACTGAACTTTGTACAAACAATACTTTTTGTATAACAATCACTAAATAATGGAATTGATTTAAATACAAGGAAAAGCACAAAATCCAATATATATATATATTTTACTACAATATATTTCGACAGAATCACTGTCATCTTCAGGTAGAATTGTAATTGCTCTTTTTTAAAAAAACTAATTAACTAATACATTAATTTTTTTAAAATTAATTTCGCTAAAAATTCACAAAATTCTGTTTTTTCAATTCTTTTAAAATTTTTAAAACTCACAAAAGTTGAAATCAAACAACATTTTAATAAATTTTCCACAAAATTGTGTTTACTAATATTAATCAATTCCTTCAGTCAATAGTGATCAGGAACTTGAAAACGGAGATGACTGACAGTCATTCCAATATATGTGGCATTGCACCCATGACATAAATATTCATAACCAGTGATTCTGTCGAAATATATTGTAGTAAAATATATATATATATATATATATAGGATTTGATGCTTTTCGTTAGATTTAAATCAATGCTATTATTTAGTGATTGTTATAATAAATTTGAAAGTTACACTCTGCTTTTTTCATTACTCAATAGAAGCACTTTAGAATTGATGAAGAGATGTAGAAAATTAATGAAAGAAAAGCTATCAATGATTGGATTTGATATGTGTGATACAAATTGTGAAGTTGGTCTATTTCGGTTCTTGCTTAGATAGTGTTCAGATCTTGGATTTGAATATATATTTCATGGGTGCAATGCCACATACACTGGAATGACTGCCCGTCATCTCCGTTCTCAAGTTCCTGATCACTGTCGACTGAGGGAGTTGATTAATATTAATAAACACAATTTTGTGAAAAATTTATTTAACTGTTGTTTGATTTCAACTTTTGTGAATTTTAAAAGTTAGAATTGAAAAAACAGAATTTTGTGAATTTTTAGCGAAATTAATTTTAAAAAATTAATGAATTAATAATTTTTTTAATTAATATATTTGTTCGTCCGATCCTACATGAAATAGGAATATTTTAGAATTTTCCCAAAAATAATTTTGACGAAATAAAAGGGCGGCAAGAAGTTGGCTTGCACATAGGCGGCCAGGTACCAAGGACCGTCCTAGTCATCTAGACTATTTTTTGACAACACTAAAGGTGAAGAAGGAATTAAATATAAAAAGTTATATTAGGATAAAGTTTAGCCATTCGGTTAATTTTGATAAGAGATTATCATTTTAAATTAAAATATTTTTTCTTTCTAATTATATGTTTCTTTTATAAAATGTACCCTTTGATTCAGCAAAATACTAATTTTTACAAAGCAGGTGTTTTAAGAGTCAGTATTTGAGTTAACAGAAACCTTGACATAGGACAGTTGGGCGCCAAATCAAATAAAAATATTTTTACAAATTAGGGGCTAGGATAATAATTTACAGTCATAATCACAAAAGTGTACAAATATGACTTTTTTTATGCAGTTATATCAATATAGGTTATCAAATAGGGTCAAAATGTCCCAGTGTCTAAACATCTGGTGCCAAATTGGTACTATGTACCCGTAATTTTAATTTTTCGAATAACAAGTTTTTTTTTAATATTGAATTTTTCAAGTTAAAAGAAATTGAAAGTTTTACGATTTTTGTTGTATATAATTTTTACACTATTTAAGTTGCTATTTATATTAATTTTTATTATATAAATTAAAACAAGACTTAGAAGGTAAATATGGGATAATTAGTAAATAACTCATTTAATTAATGGAATAATTGTTAGACTTTCAAAGTCTCCATATGATTATAAAATCTATTTGATAAAAGAAACATATTTAAATCATTTTAATTTGTTCATTTTAATTCTAAATTTAGAATGTTTGTTTTAAATCAACCAATTAGATTACTCGCCAAATATGTGAATGAAGCGAATATCAGTGATAATGAAAAACTCAATGAGAAATGAATCAATAAGAGTTGAAATCGTAATCTAATATGTGGAAAATCATTTTATTATTTAATTAAATATTATAATCAATGAAATGATTGTTTTTCCAAGCTTCTTTTTACTGATTCGTAAAAAATCAAATAAACAATTCATTGTGAACTAGTACATTTGTAAACAATTTTATTAACCAATATTTTCCATGTAGAAATCGATATTTTGTTTTTGTAAAAAACTATTTACCAAATTATTATTCTCACTTTAGTGCTGTCACAACTTTGCCATAATTAAAACATAAAACAAACTAATATTCATTATATTGTACAAAATTGTAACAGGTGTCTGCATTTATTATTCTTATTGGGCCGGCACAAATGTTTAACAATATTTATTAAATACGGTCGAAAATAAAACAAAATAAAGAAAATATAAATTTCTTTGTTTAAATTCATCACGGAAGGAAATTTGAAAATCAATATAAGAGAATAGGTAAAATAA